>JAMBLF010000840.1:0-183518 GCA_030578115.1 Leucoptera coffeella | reverse complement strand
TAATAATTTTATGCATTTTACCTGTACAATCTGAGCTTGAAGAATTATATTTCTTAACAACCTTCCGCCTAACTTTTTTTTTGACTGTTTTCTTCTTGATTGTACCATTTTTCTTCACAGCACTGTAACAAGTGATACATAAGTACAATGAAATAGTAAACACATTCTCAATTTAAAAACATAATATGTTAATTATATTATTTACATTGTTTTTTTTATGTTAATTAAGATTAAGAAGTACAATGATACCTTAATAGAAATTAGTTATTAAGTAAAGGGTGTCTAAAATTTATTAATAGTTACAATCTAATATTTATTATAAATATGGGAAGAGCATACAAATTGACACCTTCAACAATACTGACAATGTTCTCACGCATCACTCACATTAATTAAGAAAGTTCATGGAGTCTTTTCTATTTACATCATTACATACAACCCCTAGAGGGTTACCAATTATCTATATAGTACTACCAAAAATATATGAGGAGGTAAGTTTGAGTAAGTGTATCAATGAAACCTAGGTAGTGGTGTCAAAATCAGAAAAATATTAGTTTCTGTAATTTCTTACATGCCTTTCCAATTTGATTTGTGTATTGTTCATTAAGGCCTTTAATGAGCTTTCATCAATTTGCTATGATTTCTGCTGATGTGGTTTATATACTTTCACTCATCAGTTAAGCCCCTAACTACCATAAGTAGTTTATCATTGTCAACAATCAATTCTTTTATACTCATTCTTAGCTGAACAAAATAATCATTTATCTGTAATATTATGTTATTTTGAAAAATACCAACCTTGTGATAATTTAACATGCTTAAATAAAACCATGCAGCAATTGAAAAAAAAATAAACAAAAAAATAACCTGCCAACTAATAGCTTGTCAAATGGATCAGCCTTGTCCCTTTTGAGTACAGGAGTAGTAAAAACATTATGTGAGGAGGTTTCCAAAAGTTGATCAAACAAATCTGGTGCTTTATTAACATGAAAAGATTTGTCTGGCGTTAAATAAGTTGATTTGGTCGCAGTTTCTTTTGGACTTTCCAGAATTTCTTTAACAATTTTTCTCACATATTTTCTTCTGCGGACTTTATTCGCAGCATAGCTTGGCTGGTTAGAATAGCTCATACAAGACATTTCTCGTTTAGTTTGTTTAATATTTTGTATGTAAAAAGCTTCGAAGGCACTAGATTTTTCATCCAGCGTTAATAACATTTCTTTAGGGTCCAGACAAACCCCCGTATTTTTCTTAGACTTATAAGTTTTTTGCCATTTTGTATAATATTTGTATCAGATTAGTGTTAGAACTAAGACTATTTAATCTCAATTCGAAAGAAACTTTAATATTTACAAATGAACGAACTCTCGGTTCAAATCAAAACAGTCAATCGAAATGTCAAAGTTGCCATGCCAACCGGAGATTTCTTTTTTTTCTTCGTAAAGGTACTAATAGACAATTTTAAACAAACAAGATTCATGATTTACGAATTTACGAAACAATGTGTGATCAATGTTCAGGAAACGAATGGATATAAAATCGAAATCTTCGGCAAAAATAATAATAGTAATTATTGTAGAAAAGTTGAAGAAATAACACAACGCAATCTTATTATAAATACTAAAATCTATACAATAAGAAAAATTGTAATTCTCTCCTCACTGTATATTAAAAAAAATAGGTGAGAAAGGCCATGTACATTTTAAACAGTTCATAAGTACGTACATTGGATAGAACAATTTCAGAATGGAATCAAATTAGTATATATGTTATGTAACAACATTTTATGTTCAATAATATAACATTGAAAAGAGATTTATATGTCTTCCTGATTTTAAATTATCACTTATCTAGTTAAGTTAGTTAGGTTTAGTTAAAAATTTTGTTTACTGCACATACGAATGAGAATACAACACATTTTTGAAAAGGTTCCTTAAATAAATAAAAAATCAAGATGAAATATGGCTGCCGACTATTGTTTAGACGTTAATATGATACAAAAAAATTCAGAAATATTAGTTAAAGTTGAAGTAGCTCTTTCTGATTTAATAGTTGTTTCATATTGTGCAAATGATAAAAAATTTCAAGGTGTACTTTTGGATTCAAATAAATGGTTTGTATTTTTTAATGCAATATTACTATATTGATTTAACTTTTTAACTTAGCTCTAATTCATTTTATTATTTTGTAGTAATTTTCCCTACGGAGTTTATAATTTGCATCCTGCATTTAGTAAAGACTGGACAATTAGCAGTAAAGATGATAAATTACATTCCGTTAGCCAGAGATTTAAGTATTTGGAACCTGGCTATGAGCACCGAAATGACTCAAAAGAATCAATATCTAAGACCAAAAGCCAAGCAAAGCAAAAGATGACAGTGCGACTGAGACCGAGAAAGGTACTATGTTCAAACTGCCAAGGCATATGCAATGAAAAAAGTGAGAACGTGTTGTATAAGCGAAAACATGAGCCAGAGAATGACGTGTCTCAGACTACTGAAAATTGCGAAAAACAGTACTTAACAAATGGAATACTCATACCCAAGGTTGCCCGCCTTCATCCGGATGAGATTTCGAAAGCCATCAAGGGCAAATCAAAAGCTAATAGTGAATTAGGTAGTGTAAGTGATAACAGGGTCCATGAAGAAGTAGCTTTCGTGAGTGTCCCTGATGAATTAAATTGTGATAAGATTGATGAACGTACCAAAAATAATAATGCTCCTTATGTATTTAGCAGTGCTAAGAGAATAAAAATCTGTTTCGGTGAGGGTGAAGGAACAGTTGTTAAAATCCCCCATAATGTTGGAGAATTTGATAATGAATCAAGTATCTGTGATACTAAAGCTACCAAAAAGCAATACGAAAAGCTAAGAAGCAGGCACGTAAGAATTGTCAAGCAAAAACAAACTCCAATGAAAATGGTCAAACCCACAGCAAGGTAAAACATAAAGTGAAACATAAAAAGAAGGTGAAAGAAGAAAAAAATAGTGAAAATGACACCAAACATAAGGAAGATACTATTAAATTTTATAGTGATATTAAAAGTGATTGTTTAAACCAAAAGCTCTCAATTAATTTACGCAGGTTAAGTACTAATAATTGCATGAAACTGGATGATGATACAGGGACAAATTCAGATGATTGGGAAAGTGATTCAGTGCCAAATTTCCCAGAGACCACCTCTGAATCTACTGGTCCTAACCTTAAAGTGGCCCCTGGAGATATAGTCTGGGGAAAAGTTGCAGGATTTCCCTTGGTGGCCTGGCAGAGTTCTTAGTGTAAATAATGCTTCAAGGGCACATGTGCTTGGTATGCATCTACAACATCATCTCTGATGCCATGTGATAGCTTATCACCATTTTTAGAAGATTTTAAGGTGGGTAAATACTTTCAGTCTACTATTGTATAAACATATCTATGTAATAGTGTATATAGTCACCGTTTCATGGTAGTTTTCTGTGTAGCTGTGAACATTGACTTGCATTTGTTTGTTGCATAATACTGATGATTTCTTCATCATGGCAATGGTGTTTTTCATCATTATTATATCTATAGTAGAATATCTATATGGAACAGTAATTATGTTTTTTATGCTAATTATAATCAAATTTTTTTAATATAAATTACTAATTATTTCAGAACCGTTTCAATAAAAAGAAAAAAGGTGCTTACAAAGAGGCTGTGAAGCTAGCCACTCTAGAAGCTAAACAATTAGATGGAATCTCTGGCCCAAGACCCTCTGGCGAGTCCCACACACAATGTCACTGCCCTGTCACCAAGGCCCATTAATGTTATTTCCTAGACTGCAAGGTTCAAAGTATTGTAAATATAGAATAAGTTGGGTATTTTCTAAACACCTCTTTACTTTTGTTGCTGCTGTTTGGAGTTTTGTATACCATTTTAACATGTATAGAAAATGTAGTAATGCATATTGAGGGAAATTATAAAGATTTTAAAGATCATTTACCAAGTAGGTTGTTATAGGTTTTTTCTTTGCAATACAAAGTAATTTATTCAAACACAGCAACAAAATTTAATTGGTATATATTTAATCATTTTATATGTATCTAGGTATGTTCTATTTACGTATAATCAATGAATAGGTATTTAGGTGAACAGTGTTTGATAAACTGTGAGGATATACTACAATTATCAATATGGGTTAGCGTGTACCATTACAAATACATGTTTTTTGTTTAGTTCCTTACCATTTTTCTTTAAATTAGCCATACATAGAAAATATTTTAACGCTATTTAGTTTTATTGATGATCACAATGACTAGATAATTATGATATTGGCTGTGAAATAAGCAACACTTCTTTTGGCCATATCTCTTTTATTTTCTGACTAGAATTGGTTCATTTATTATGCTGTTTTGTTTAAAATTGTCTTCCTAATTTTGTGCAATAACTTTTCGCATATTTTCTTTTCTCTTAATTATATCCTTTAAGATCCTATTTACGTTGATAACTAGATATGAAAACTGATGTTCATTTTAATTCAAACATTTCATTTAAATAAAATCAATACTTTTATATGTTTATTCCACATACTCACGTCTCTGATATTGAAACAATACTGATTTTATAAACTGTTGTGTTAATAATGAGTATAAAATGAAATGCAACAAAATGTACTTCATCATAATAATAGTTCTATTAATGATAATTGCAAATTGTTAATTGGGGAAAGAAGTATTCGGGAACCCAAAAAATGTAACTACATCCAGTATATTTACCTAACCTTACTACCAAATAATTTGATATATATTTACATAGAGTTAGCTGTCTCAATGTGACATTACCAAATAACATGTTGGAGTAAAAATATTGTATACAACTGATAAGTACATGTATTGTAGCAGTGTAAAAATGAGACAGTTAATAATTTATACTAAATATTAAGATAAACTTGCATTTTATATATTTTATAATCCCCTTACATATTGCTTTTAGTATTTATTATTTTCATAAGTATAACTTCTTACAAACTATGTGTTTCATTAATCAGAGTATTGCAGTTATTATTATAATAAAATGAATTTTCTATCATGGTCACTTGAACTATTTCAAACTAAACTAGAAGTGTTTAGAGTTATGATGCCTAATTTTTAGAGTATTTACCTTGTTGGAAAGGGAAATGAAATTGGGAAAATAAACATACATAGTTTTAACACTTATATGAGGGTATGCCATTTTGTATTGTAGATTTAATACCATTGCTGCTATGTACCTTTATTTTCATTGACTTGATATTACTTTATGTATAAATAAATTTTTTGGTGAATGTTCAGGATGCATTTTTTTATGTTTATTTGTCATTGGCGAGTTTAATTGTCATCTAAAGGGTGTGAGAGAACAGATTAAACAATATTTGATAGTTTGGCCTCTCATTTCTTCACAATTACAAGCACAGACTAAATATGTACATTTATATGAAGGTATCTTAAGGAAGGAGTAATTATTGTATAAAATTATTAGTAATCAAAGTAATTGAATAGAACGGATTTTGATATTACTACAGAGCTTAATTTCTTATATAATACAATAATGGAATCTTCTTATCAACATATTATGTGAAATAAAAATATTAAATCTTCACATTTTAATTCATTTGGTGACGTGCTATGCTGTACTATTTATGTCATTACAATTAATTTGGTTGGTTTGATTTGGTCTCTCAAAACTACTATAGTACTTTTTAATATCCCCTAGCATAAATAGAATTTGGGATTGCATAATTATAATTCATTACAAAAAAATAATATGGGGTTATTAATGTTTCCTTATTAACAGCAAGGAAAAATACAATTATTCTGTTTATGACTTGCCGTATTTTGAATTTTTCAACAAAGTGTATTCTTCTTATCTATTTCATTTTGACTTGTTTACAAGAAATACTATTGAATTAAAGGTACCTCTATATTCGAATAATGTGTGCTATCTATTTTACCTTTAAAATGTTTTTGATTTTCCTTTCTCATTTCCCACACATATCTGTAATGATAAAGATCCTATCACACTAATAATGGTAACTCTCTCACCTGACTTATTGTATAACCCGCACAGACACTACAAATCCGATAAATTCAATTGCTTCCTATTTAAGTAAGGCCACCACTAGGGCCAGGGATTAAATATTGGTGTTATGATTACTGACAAAATTTCTTAATCTTTTAGATATTATACACTAAACAGCAAAAAAATCGAGCCAACACTCACTTTGTAACTCAAACTTATACATACAGAAAGTGCTATTAATGGCGAATAAAATGATTAGGAACACATTGAGAATAATCAATTTTTAAAGAGTTTATTAAGGATTTTATAAAAAAGAGTTGTTTCCCAGTCCAGTTAGGCCTCGTTAAAAATCATGTTAATCAAAAAATAAACCGAAAACAAAGCAAAAAAACCAAAGAAGTTCATGGTCAGTATTCCCCCCTCTTGCACGAATGACTACTAGCATATTATTCTTAGACCTTACGAGCCTGACGATGAAATCTTGGGGAATAGCATTCCACTCCTCTTTAATGGCGATTCGCAGCTCTGGAAGCCTTGTTGGAGCAGGTACCCGGGCTCGAACCCGTCGCTTCAGCTCATCCCATAAATGATGTTATTGGATTCAAGTCCGGGTTTCGAGCAGGCCCACATCTCAAAATGTTTCATGCACCAATTCATTTACATTTTTCAGTTCTGGTGGCCTTACGCACGTTTCATTTAAGCCAATTAAGGTACTTCATAAAAAGAAGTTATAAATGTTTCCTCTGTCCACTCCATTGGGGATTCTAAATGCGAGTGTTCATGTTTGGCCATTTCACAAAAGTTACAATATGATATTTATTTGTCAGCAGCACTCATGTTCTTTTACTTATATTGGCGTGGTCTATCTTGTAAAGAGAATACTGGGTTTACGTTAGGTTAACCCACGAACCAAATATAAAGAGGACCCGGCGAAAGGAGCAATCCCCGTTACGCGGTGCGGAGCCCAAATGGCGTGTTTTAATTGGTGCGGAGTCTAAAAATGAAGATACCTATGTTATGTCTCACAAAATGCCGTGTTTTAATTGGTTGTAATATCTCCCCTTCATCTCGCGTACCTCGTTTCATCCCGCGCAATGCCACGCTAGTTTCCATACAAATATTGCATAAGGCCCACTCTTATTAATCTATCGTATCTGTTTTCCGAAAAATTGGGTAAAATCAGAATTAGTGCATGGTATTCCTATTTCTGACGCCGAAGTTGGTGTGTTGTTGATGTTTCTTTATGGTTGACTTGCGTATAGTTAGGTTAGGTTAGTACAGTCAAAATGTCTTGATATTTTTTTATTTTAATTAAGTAAGTACATTTCTTGTTATTCGTTTAAGTTATTTTTTGTTTGTTCTTTTTGTTCCTTTAATACGCTACAATGGAGTGACGTATCCGTGTGATGTTTAGTATGGAGTTAATAAAGAGATATAGTCTGGCTAACGAAAGTAGATACTGGATAATTTTGCAAACTTTTTATATGACAACACTAAAGTGTTCCTACCATCGGATATTTACCCTACAATTTGGGGTATTTGAAGTAGAAAGTACTTAGGAACAAGTAATTCCAAAAAGGCATTTTTAAAACAAACTCATTTTGAACATTTTATAAAATGAGTTTTAAAAATTCGTACGTCTGCTAAAATTGTGTTAACCGAAAATACGTTTCGTATCTACGTGTTGGATCATTTCAAGAGCTACAGTAAGCCTTACGTTGGTCTAATAAATAGCTTAAGTAATTAGGTACACTATGTATTAACTAATTAGGTAGGGAAAAACTTAACAATTTTATTTAAAAAAAAATTGATTTGTGTCTTTTTTCCGAAAAATTCGGTAAAATCAGAATTAGTGTATGGTATTCCTATTTCTGACGCCGAAGTTGGCGTGTTGTTGATGTTTCTTTATGGTTCTTTATGGTTGACTTGCGTAAAGTTAGGTTAGGTTGACTTGCGTTGGGGTGGATGGGGCAAGCCTTCTCGTGGCCCACCCTGTGAGTAGCGGTCGAGGAGGAGACCGTGAAACCAATTGCCCCCGGGGCTGCTCCATCTCCGTCGATGGACCCGACGGAGTCCTGGAGCAGCAGGAAGCCGGGACCGCGTCATTTTGCCGGGAGACACTACTCCCGGGTGGCGCGCGTCCATGGCTATAGGGGCGGGGCCCGGCAATCGACGCGATTGTTGGGCAGGCAGCTTATGCGCTGCCACCGTTCAATCTCGCAACCCTGCACTGGAGTCGTTCCCTGGTGTTAGGGCCGAGGGTCTACGGGGCTTGCCCTTTGGACCGCGAGGAAGAAAACCTCTATAAAAAATTACTTGAGCCCAGGAAACTGGGCTCTGGAGAAGTGCTGGGTGGTGGGGAGGGGGGGTCACGGAGTATCTGTCGCGACCTCCTCTCTCCCCTACCTAGGGCCGTGGGGTGGCAAGCTGGGGATTGTCGCTCCTTCGCGTTCGGCCTAGAGGTGGTGCGCGCGTGTCCCGCGCGCCTCTCGGTGTTTTGCTGGGCGGGGGTTCGCATTCGCCCAGCCGAGGTGGGTCTGGCTTCGGCCGGACAGCGCCGGTGGGGTCGCGTGATGTTATGCTCACGCGTTCCCGCGACCCCGCCGAGTAAGGCGCCCCGGTGGACACCGTCAGGTTTTAGTCGGTTCGAGTCCGACATAACCCTCTGGCTCCCCAGGGCCGGAAGGGTATCCGTGGGGATTTCCTGACGTTAAAAAAAAAAAAAAGGTTGACTTGCGTAAAATGTCTTGATATTTTTTTATTTTAATTAAGTAAGTACATTATTCGTATAAGTTTTTTTGTGTTTGTTCTTTTTGTTCCTTTAATACGCTACAATGGAGTGACGTATCCGTGTGATGTTTAGTATGGAGTTAATAAAGAGATATAGTCTGGCTAACGAAAGTAGATACTGGATAATTTTGCAAACTTTTTATATGACAACACTAAAGTGTTCCTACCATCGGATATTTACCCTACAATTTGGGGTATTTGAAGTAGAAAGTACTTAGGAACAAGTAATTCCAAAAAGGCATTTTTAAAACAAACTCATTTTGAACATTTTATAAAATGAGTTTTAAAAATTCGTACGTCTGCTAAAATTGTGTTAACCGAAAATACGTTTCGTATCTACGTGTTGGATCATTTCAAGAGCTACAGTAAGCCTTACGTTGGTCTAATAAATAGCTTAAGTAATTAGGTACACTATGTATTAACTAATTAGGTAGGGAAAAACTTAACAATTTTATAAAAAAAAAAATTAATTTGTGTCTTTTTTCCGAAAAATTCGGTAAAATCAGAATTAGTGTATGGTATTCCTATTTCTGACGCCGAAGTTGGCGTGTTGTTGATGTTTCTTTATGGTTCTTTATGGTTGACTTGCGTAAAGTTAGGTTAGGTTGACTTGCGTAAAATGTCTTGATATTTTTTTATTTTAATTAAGTAAGTACATTATTCGTATAAGTTTTTTTGTGTTTGTTCTTTTTGTTTCTTTAATACGCTACAATGGAGTGTCGTATCCGTATAATGTTTGGTATGGAGTTAATAAAGAGATAACAAGTTATATAAGCTACTTTTAATCACGTCATAACGCGGACAAAATTGCAAGTATCCACTAGTAAAATAAAAATAAATGTCAAAGTATCAAAGTGGGTTGTTCCGACTTTCCTTTTTATTTTAGGGTTGCAATGCTAATATATTTTAAATTTCCCGCGCTTTTTCAGTATCTACTTTCGTTAGCCAGACTGTAACAAGTTATATAAGCTACTTATAATCACGTCATAACGCGGACAAAAATGGAAGCATCCACTAGTAAAATAAAAATAAATGTCAAAGTATCAAAGTGAGTTGTTCCGGCTTTCCTTTTTATTTTAGGGTTGCAATGCTAATATATTTTAAATTTGCCGCGCTTTTTCAGTATCTACTTTCGTTAGCCAGACTATATCACCAATTTAATTTGTTTTGTGTTTCTTAAATAATAGAGTTTGTCCTCAAAATAGTAGATCTGTCACCAAAATGTTGTCACCAAACAATGCAAAATCAGTTCCACAATAAATCACCTAAAATCCTGAGATATAAGGTCTAGTACCAAATAATTGTTTTTGTATGTATTATAATAGGTGTGTCCTAATAAGTATATAATCAAACAAATTTAAAGAGATCACCAATAAATCATATTATGTTACTAGAAAATTGCATTAAGTGCAAATAAAAAACCTAACCTAACCTAACCAAAAAGATGTGAATAAAGATACAAAAATAAAATTTATAATAATGGTACGGGCGAACAATGCCTGTAGAGATCGCGCCACATACGGTGGCAGTTGGAGGCGTCGCCACAGTCGCGTAATTCAGTGTTACCAGTAAACACGCCAAAACTAGCACTCACTGTGCCATACGGCTCGAAACATTATAGGTTTCATTTGTAACGATCTTTGGTTGCAGAGCTATAAACTCAAATAAAACAAATTAATATATCAAAGTCAAAATATGTTTATTATACTATTTCAAACATGATTAATAATTAACGGGACTTATCCTTCTTATTATATATTACATATATTATGTGTTCCTTCACTCTGTCCGCAATAGACCGTTTAGTCTGTTCGACATAGGATTTCCCACAGCTGCAATCAATCTTATACACACCCTTATATCTTATATCATGAGTATAAATCGCGAATCTCTTAAAACTATTATTTCAAACATGGCACTGAGCATTGTCTTTACATATTTTTTACCGAGGTTAGATCAGCGGAGACCCTAGCTTGGAGAAGAACTAACAAGAAACTCCGGAAATCAATTTATTATAATCACCCTTAACAAACATAAAAATTACAAAGAGTGGGCAAAAAACACAACGCTGGTAATACTAAATTTACTTTTCATACAAAATAACACGCAATGGCGGAAACGTCAAATTTAGTTCCAAGTTTGGCTACTGCCACCGTATGTGGCGGGTACTCTAGTGTGTAGTTTTTCTTTAAAAAAAAAACCTTTTTTTTTTTAACGTCAGGAAATCCCCACGGATACCCGTCCGGCCCTGGGGAGCCAGAGGGTTATGTCGGACTCGAACCGACTAAAACCTGACGGTGTCCACCGGGGCGCCTTACTCGGCGGGGTCACGGGAACTGCGTGAGCATTACATCACGCGACCCCACCGGCGCTGTCCGGCCGAAGCCGAACCCACCTCGGCTGGGCGAAAAAAAAAACCTAACCTAACCCGCCCGCGTCGCGCATCGTGTGATTGAACCTAGTTACCTATTACCCATCGTTGAGGCCGGATTGGTCAATTTTTAAAGCGCGCCAATTTGTCTCCGCCGCTTTGATCATTTTTTCATTAAAATTATAAATTGATGTATTAAATTGGTAACGAATACTATTAATTTAATATCTGAACGAAATAAAATGTTACTCTGTATTAGTGACAAAATATCAAATAAAAAGGAGTCGCAGTCAGGGATCGATAATCGATTTATTTTGTGACAGATCTACCATTCTGAGCACAGAGCTATTATTTAGAGATCCCGCCACATAAGGTGGCAGTTGGAGGCGTCGCCACAGTCGCGTAATTCAGTGTTACCAGTAAACACGCCAAAACTAGCACTCACTGTGCCATACGGCTCGATACATTATAGGTTTCATTTGTAACGGTCTTTGGTTGCAGAGCTATAAACTCAAATAAAACAAATTAATATATCAAAGTCAAAATATGTTTATTAAACTATTTCAAACATGATTAATAATTAACGGGACTTATCCTTCTTATTATATATTACATATATTATGTGTTCCTTCACTCTGTCCGCAATAGACCGTTTAGTGTGTTCGACGTAGGATTTCCCACAGCTGCAATCAATCTTATACACACCCTTATATCTTATATCATGAGTATAAATCGCGAATCTCTTAAAACTATTATTTCAAACATGGCACTGAGCATTGCCTTTACATATTTTTTACCGAGGTTAGATCAGCGGAGACCCTAGCTTGGAGAAGAACTAACAAGAAACTCCGGAAATCAATTTATTATAATCACCCTTAACAAACATAAAAATTACAAAGAGTGGGCAAAAAACACAACGCTGGTAATACTAAATTTACCTTTCATACAAAATAACACGCAATGGCGGTAACGTCAAATTTAGTTCCAAGTTTGGCTACTGCCACCTTATGTGGCGGGATCTCTAAGTAACAAAACTGTTATTATAAGAACGAAGTTTATATTCATGTAATGCAATATAATTTTACTGGTTATCGATCTCTTATTTTACACAAATATTAACATTACATAATTTGATAATTCATACCTGGGAACAATTTTTGTTTATCTGAGAACGAAAATATTTCGTGGCGATAGATCTATTTATTAGGTGATACAACTTGATGGCAAATATAAATTTTGGTGATAGAAAATATAGTTCCCTGATAAAACTGTAGAAAAAGTTCGGTTGACTTCAATCTGTCAGTTAACCAGTAAGTCAGTCTAATATAGTATAATTATTATCAGTCAGCAGTTGAATGAGATGATGTGCGGTTGCAGGTGGTTGCAGGTTATTTTGAACTAGGTGGTGAAAATTTTCGCTTTTTATTTAAAAAAAATTTTGTATCGGTAAGAGTTTTATTTAATTTATAAATTACTTTTATAGATGTAAATTAAAACTTACTTGTAAGTAATATTTTGTTTTACTTTAACATAATATAGGAATAGGAATGAAATAACTATTGAATTTAATTATTCTGTTTATTTCGCACGTCTACTTGCCTCGCCGGTTTTGCTGAGCCAAGGCCGTCTCTGAAAGAAGTAGGCTTCACTTACTTTCATTGTTTGATGATTGTGAAACAAAATTTGTATGGAGCTGTAAAATTCAATATTATAGTTATAGTAGACCTATCCTATTTGTTACCATTGAAGAGTTTTTTACCTTAAACTATACACAAACATTATGCTTGAAACATCAATGTCTTTCACATATTATACTAATTGCAGAATTGAATATATAACAATTGCATATTCTATTATTCACTTTGAATTTAAGACAATAGGAAGAATGAAAAACCTTTACTTGATTTATCATACACTACATAATCCTACAATATAACTCTATACTGGATCTCGGACAGGAGCCATATACGAGGAAGCTTGACTAGGAGAAAATATCTTATAACTACTATTACTGTCATGGAATTTCATTCCAGCCCTACAAAGTTAAAATATTCATGTATTATTTACTAAAATAATACTTAAACTGAGTTAAAATTGTGTTTCACGCTATTCATTCTGTGAATAACAGCCCTTATTGTTTAAAATTATCTCTCAACATATAAAAATTAATATTGTATTATGAATGATAACATAATGAACAAAATTTGGAATTTCAGAGTAGACTTGTACACCTCTGACCACACTAACTATAAGTGTTTAGGGTTGTGAAAGTTAATTTTTATTGTTACATACCTAGAATATACCTCTTTGTGTTTGCATACAACCTTATTTACGTTTTGGTGTGAACAGAATCTTGTGATATACTATTAGAGTTGTGCTGGAAATTGATACTGAAGAATGGTGCCGTATTTCTTATATTTACACATTTCCATGTAGACGGTTAGGTAGAGATCACAGATCCCCATCTGATCTAATCCTGACAAACCTATTGTTTATGTTATGTTATAATAGGTTGCTGTACCAGTCATTTATTTTCCAGACAACAAAATTAACAAGTTGCTGAAAATAAGAGATAATGAGCCGAATTGACATAACTCAGCCCTTGTGGGATCAAAACACTTTCTATGGAAGGTTCAGACATTTTGCCTTCATCAGTAATCCTTTACTATCATTTGCCTCAAAGAAGAAGCTATGTGAAGCTAAAAGTCTTTACCTTCAGTACAAGTAAGTTATGTAACTATTTATTTATTATCTTAACAAATGCCATACTCTCATAGGGTTAAGATAGGTACAAGTTCATTTGGGAAATATGTAGGAATTAAATGGTTAATAAAAAAAAGTCTGATGAGTAAGTCAAGCCGCATGTAAAAGTAATATATTGTATTCAATTGTTGATAAGAACCTCTTTCAATATCCAAGATTACTACCTCACTTTATATTACTACTATACACTATATTAATCATGGAATACTAGTACATAGAAATTATATGAATATTTCTCTTGGGTATTTATTCCATATCTTGGAATCTCATATCAGATTAAAGCTTTAGAGGACACATCTTTCCTTCTTTCAGACACATTCTTATAATAATAATACCATCCCCAATTAATATTTATTTTAATATATCTAATAACAACCCATGTACACATTAAAGGGAAGGCAAAGAACCAGCGGACACAACGATGGAGCAAGTAATCAAGGCAAAGCAGCTGTACGAATCAGCGTTCCATCCGGATAGTGGGGAGCTACAGAATGTGTTTGGACGCATGTCATTCCAAATGCCAGGTGGATGTCTCATCACAGGCGCTATGCTTCAGTTCTATAGGTGTGTATGGTTTTAATGATAATATTTGGACATTATTACACCAATTGAACTAACCTCTTGCTAAGGACATTTAAGACTTGCGTTATGGATAGTAGTCACCATATATTTAAGCAATTTAGGCATATTGTAGATAGAAAAATACATACGAGTATATAATTAACGACTAGTCTCGGAAGCAGAAGAAAAGCGAAGTTCTTAACTTTACCTCCATCAAGAATCGAACACGGGAGCTCACGGTTAGCATACCTGAACTAGTTAACCAATCGCGAGACTGACGTCATGGAAAATACATGCCAGGTTGTTGCCCTGAACAACAGAATCAGAAATATCCTGTTGTTGGTGACAACCTGGAGCTATGAAGACAAATTCTGCTTGGAGGATGTTTTTTACATTTATTGCACTTCATTACCAAAATAATAGACCCTGGGACGTAAAAAGAATGCGAACTAGCTGCCGTTCTTCCCAGTATATTGTAGGAGGCAACTAAGCGAATTTGAGACATGGGCTGGCAACCTGGTACCAATGTTCCATTATGCCATGATAAGCCCAACATTCATGCTAAATAGTGACCTCGGAGATATTATATCTCGGCGCGTTTCTGTCTACCCCGAAAGGAATTAAAGATCGTGATGTGATATATATGTATGTGTTAACAATATGTATACACGTTTAAACAACGTTAAATGAGTTGTCGTTTAAAGTCAGCTGCTTAGTTGTTTGTCAACCAAACACAATCAAGGATGCACCTTGAGCAATTTGTGTTTATATCACAGTTTTATATTATTTAACCTCTAGCCGCTAATAAAGGAAACAGCTCAGAATAATACCTTATTTGTGCATACTAAATAATGAACAAGAATTCAGTTTAGTAGAGTTTGTTAAAAACGAATTCTGAAGTTTAAAACGTATCCTGCACTGCACTTGTTTTTGAGTTTTGACTTACAGGTTTGTATACGACAAAAATTCCTTCCTTGAAATGTATGCCAAGAACGTTTTACAATTACTGCGTCTGAATATAACGTATGTGCATACGTCGTTAATATGCCATTCTCAGAATTCCAATTCGCTTATTTCAGCCATGGCCCTATATGAAGTACTTATAAACTTTCCCGTTTTACTTTAACATGCACCCTATCATAACAAGTCAATACGTGTCTAGACAATTTTACTTCAGATACATACATGATTTATTTAACGAAAAACATATGATCTACTACTGTAGGTTATTGTATAGGTTTCATACTTAGAGTAGAGCTTTCTAATCTACCACAATAGCTCCTGATCAAATTTGTTTATCTTATGACCAAGTCATAAATCCTTTCTTCAACCATTTTATCTCTTTAAATTACGTTTATTTTTTTGCTTTAGCTAGGGCAAAAATTTTCCTTGGCTTTAACCAAACGTCTCAGTAGTTATTTAAATGTCAATATTTGTTGTTGTGCGAACTATAGAACAAGAGGCGACTCATTCCAACAGATTATTTTTAGACCATACGTAATTGAATGGACTATTTTAGTTGACATTGTACGGAGGTGTGTCAGCGATCTGACGATTTCTATTGGTATGTTGTTTCAAGTGACGAAATGTGTTTACAACGTCATTCATGCGAGACCGTAAATTACGACTCTACTGATAACTATCAAAATAAATAGACAAGATTTCAATGTTTATAGCAGTCTTAAAAATTCGGGATACAAAATAGTTTTTATTTCAAACGCTCAAGTACCATATACATATTATATTTTTTCCAAATAAAGTGCAATAAATGTGATATTTTTTTGTATATTCATTTGTATAGTTATTAAGTTGTAATGAGGTAATAATTAGTCGGAACTTGTTGATTAATTACCCCTAGGTGCTAAAATTGGTCGGATACGTAACCGCTTGTCAAGATAAGATAAAATTTCTTTGATTAAACTAGAACAAAAAACTCTTATCTATGTTGTTTACAATGTCAATGACGTTCTGAATTCACGTTGCCATGGTTATTTGGATTACTTGAAAGAACGTGTTTATTTACCTACATTCACACCTCCACGAATTATTGATTGTTTATTATGTTCTATTTTATGCTCTACTATTCGTTAACAAGTTATTATCTCGAATAACAATAACATGTTGTGACAACGTAGACGAAAAACATTACAGTTTTGTTATTAATAATTTTAAATATGACTCATTATGTTATTAAAAGTGAAGTAAGTTCCTAGTTAACAAAAGTCAAGTACACTGGCACACCGGCAAAGCACTATCTCACGTCTTGGTAACTTCTATTTTTTGTTTCGGTGTCGGTATGGTGAAATTTTTTTGAACTATTACCAATATTTTTTTTACCTCAAGTCCGACAGCAGTCTAGAAAAAATGCATATTACTAAGTATTAAATTTACATCCCTGTTATCACAGGATCTATCTAATATACTAAAGAGTTATTACACATTTTCAGGACCAACACAGCAGTGGTGTTTTGGCAGTGGGTGAACCAATCGTTCAACGCGCTCGTGAATTACACCAATAGGAACGCGAAATCGTCTCTGTCAGTGTCGCAAATGGGCGTGGCTTATGTGTCGGCTACCACAGCGGCGCTCGCCACGGCTCTCAGCTTCAAGTTCGTAGTACAAAAGCGAGCTAAGAACCCCATTTTTGCTGTAAGCATTTGTTAAATTTTAATTCATACGTATATAGACATTGACATCACTGTGTATGGATGACGTTCCTTTCGGGGTAAGCCCAAGAGTTACATCTTATCGGTAACTGTTAATAGAACTGTCGAAGCCATAATGACATTGATAGATCTCCCTACAGATTTCATTCACAAAACTCCTTCCTTTCTCATGTCTTACAATATTCTAGCTATTAGAGGGTATTGTAAAGGAGTAGAGCTATGTTATATTATATGTATACGGGTTTCATAGTAACCGGGGAATTGCTTTTTTTCAGCGATTCGTGCCATTTGTAGCAGTGGCGGCTGCTAACTGCGTCAACATTCCACTCATGAGACAAACTGAGATTATTAATGGTGAGTAGGAGTTATTAGGGTGTGCGTAGCGTGAAGAACAGACTTGAAGTATTTTAATGGATATAAATAAGGTGAGGGAGGAAACCTGCCTATCCCTCGGGAGAGACAGGTGCCTGTATATCACATTGGGTGCTACGTTGTGTACTGTCTATCTAGTCAAACGTGAGCTTTGAATGGCTTATACCTAACATGCCTTCGAAATTACGATGATGAGAACAGATGCCTAAATCTCTGACTACCCCGCCATAATAAAAAAGTGTGTGTATACACAAGTCCTGGAGCGTTTGCTATGATTATGTTATATAATAGATAGATACAGATCTTTGCCTACCCAATTGAGATGTAGACACGTGAATATACTACCTACCGACCTATGTAATAATGAAAAAAGTAACTAGTGAGTGAAAATAATGACAACCCTAGTATAGAGATGTTGTTACGTTCATAATAAAACGTTAGTTATTAATTTAGCACTACTTATTATATAAATTGTCTTATCAACCAAATTATATTGTTTCAGGGTTGGATGTGTCAGATGAAAATGGAAAAGTTATCGGCAAGTCCCAAGTGGCACCCATCAAAGGGATATCTCAAGTAGTGGCATCTAGGTAAGGCAATATAATAGTAGTATATGTAATAAAATATACGTAAGTTGCAAGATACATACTAATTATAGTTTTAAAATGTAATTATATGGTTTGATAAAAACAGGCGATATGTTATAATATCTGTCACGTTAAGGATCTGACTATTGCAATGGACTGTTCCATACGATGTGTTCCCTCAAAGTAGAATTACGTGTTAATACTTCAATAGTACTATCAGGCTAACGCGCGGCTTCGAGTTGACCATAGAACTACTACCACATAGTAATTAAAAGATCTTGAATGAGTATGTTTGTTATAATATTTCATACCTAATATTGTTCACAGGATTGCGATGTGTGCCCCAGGGATGTTGTTACTTCCTTTCGTAATGGAACGCCTAGAAAAGGTGCACTGGATCAAAAGCAGGCCCTACACTCACGTTTGGATACAAACGGGCGCCGTCGGTTTATTGTAAGTAAAAGTATGGTTATAGCGTTTGTTCATTTTACAATACAAATAAAAACTTCATTCACATGCCCCGACATGTTACGTACATTGATTTATTGTTAATACCCCAGTCTCATAGTTGAGTATAAACGTAATTTATTGATGTTATGCTCAAGTAAGCTATTTCCCCATAGCCGCCAATTTCTGTGTCTGGCCACCATTTTATTTAGTTCGTGGCTTAATTACATCTCAACGTGGTTAAAAGTTTGAGTGACCGCTGTTGTTTCTGTGCAGGTATTTGGTTACCCTAAGCCCATTCCTTATCGCATAGCCTGTACCTAATGTTACATGTATATATTACAAATCCAGAGAAAAAACCTCGTTGTAACAAAGATAGATGTAGACATGGTAATATTAAGAAAATAAGACGAAAGGGCATAGTACATAATAATATCGGAAATAGTGTTACCATTTGGAGGTTTATACATATACATTCATGTCTCTCAATCCCTTTTGGGGTGAACAGAACTTCGGAGATATAATATCTCCTAGGTATTTTTTATCATGAATATTCGGGTTGCTATTCATAATGCAACATTGATGATAGGTTGCTAGCCCATCACCCAATAGATTCTATTAACCCCTAGTCCCTTAGTCCCCTCTTACGACATGCCAGGAAGAATGACAGGTTGTTGGCATTCTTTTTACGACCCAGACTAGCAGGATTTATAACATGTATTTTACTTATTTCAGCTTGTTATTCATGGTTCCCGTTGGTTGTGCGTTGTTCCCGCAAAGATGGTAAGTCTTTTGCAGCGATATAAACAACATAAACTTCACGAATCTAATCCCTTTTGAAATATTTAGATGCTTCATCACTTTCAGCATGCTTATCATTCACATCCCTATTGAAAATAAATTATTTAATTAGAACTCCGCTGATTTACTATCATCTAGATTTCTTAGAAAAAAAGATTAATTATGTAGGATACTATTAAAGGGTTCATCTTAATCAATTTTTCAATAGATTCCATTACACCCTTCTACTTTACATGCCAGGATTAAAGTCAGCATGTTAGTATTGTACTTACGTCCGAGAGTATAGAGCATGTGACATCATTTAATTATTATTTTCACCACAAAATTCCTTTTTTTTCAGCAAATTATCAACAGAAACAATTAAAAACCGCGAAAAAGAAAACTATGAAGAAATATTGAAAAATACGAATGGGAATCCCCCTGAGTATGTTTATTTCAATAAAGGACTATAATTTACTCATTAAATATACAACTGTTATGAGTAGTATAGTTATAATGTTGATAACTCTAGAGTTGATAGTTACTGTGTTGCCAGAGTAAAAATACTTCTTATTTTTAATTATATTGGAACATTGAATGTTAATATGGAATATGATCAACAATTTAGATAGTTTTTAGCATCTACTAAAAACATTTATTTATTTTACATATTTTTAAACAACGTAAAATAAATATAAAATTATCGAACGTAGAAGGCTAATGATATAATTACGACTTGTTCTTGAAATCTAAAATGTTCTTATAATGAAAATACATGAAGTGTAACAGTGTTTCAAAATACTAATTTTAATGATATTTTGCATGTATTGAGACATCGAGAACGCAAATAATAGTTGAAAATGAGTATTATTTTATATATTTTTTAATACATACATAGGACTGTATATGTAGAAAAATATTTGAGAAAAATATTTTAGTTATACACTAATAACTATCAACTCTACTGATTTAATAGTATTTTGTGTTCAGTGGAAATATGTAATCTGCAATACAAAAAAGTAAATTAGGAGGAAACCTTGTTTATATTATTTTATGTAAAGAAGTATTCATAAAAATTAGTATTGATTGAAAAATTATTTTTGAAATTGTTTTTTTTACTTTATTGTTATTTTTGATGGTTTTGTTTTTTTATAGCTTATTTTACCTTAGATTAATTAGACAATAAAGCCATACAATGTATTATTATTATCTTTTATGTGACTGACGTATTGTGTGGTTTCTTACGGACAATAATGTTTTTTGAAGACAATATTTTTAAGTCTTGTAGCTTGATAAGAATTAGTCCTCAGTGCTATCATTTTTTACTGCTTAGTTTAACATTGTCTGTGCGTTCGTCTACGGGATGTACTTTTTGGAATTTAAACTTTATTGTTTGTGTAGGTAATTTTTTTTAATTCCTTAATAAGCCATTAACCACTAAGGTTCTTTCGGCTCAAGTACAAACACTGATGCCACGGCGTTTGCACATCTTGTTAATCTGTTGCCATGGTTACACCAACGCCGCCAGCCGCTGCAACCGAAGAGAAACGAAGTCGAAGCTCCAATTCTTCTCTTCCTTGTTCTTCGGTTCGTTCCAGTTGAGGATCCAAATATAATCCCAAAGCAAACATATTTAGCCAGTTTGGCATCACAATTGACTAAATAATCAGCCGAAAATAATTATTTGTATTTTAACTTTCACTGAGCTACTGACTTTGTTGATGAACCATAGACTACTGTTAAGGTAATTTAAATTAACAAATAACAAATAAACTACAAACACATTTTCGATTAAATGCGATGTTATCTGTTAAAATTCTTACCAATGAAAATCAATACTGCATCGTGTTGACCAAAGGTTCCGATTTTCTATATACACATGTACAGTTGAATGTCGAGTTACGAATATACATGTTAATTTAAAATATTTTTGATTGAAAACATGTACTTAAAAACTAAAAGGATAACGAATCTTCTAAATTTGTTTAAAAAATTATGCTTGGTACTTAAGATATTTAAACTTATTCATTTGTGTTTTTTATTCGATCATTTTTAAAATTTGGGTCACAAAACTTGGTTTCACAATATTTCTTGACTATTTTTATATATTTTACGGGGTTGCGATAGCGTTGATATGGATCGTTCCTCAAAAGCCTCTTAGGACCCCTAGATCCTGAATCGGCTCTTACTATATGAAGGGAGAAAGGAGATTCTCATTCTATTTACGTCTCAAATCAGTATACGTCTGTACTTAATTGAAATATAATTAGTACACGGACAGTACTTCATTTCGTTTTAAATTTGGTGTAATACAATGACATTTCAGAAACATTCCAAAAGAAAGAAATTGAAAAATGTAACGTTTAGTCATCTCGAATATACTTCAATTTTAACTTTGTTTTGTTCGATTAACGATAATTGTGTTCATGTTGTTTTGTATACTTGTATGTATATATTTCGTAGATTGAATTAAAGTTGTTGAAAATTGCATCTTGAGTTTTCAATTATCCTCAAATACTAACTTATCTCCGTAACCAATGCTCATTCATGTTGTTTGATATCGGCGCTGACTATTGCCTATTTAAAAAAAAGGCAGGTTTCGGCACGATGTTTTACTTCACTACTTGAATGGGAGCATCTCCTTGTATTCCTTTTGACGTTTATAATTCCCATTTAAAATTCACGTTCCCTTTTATAACAGTCACAAGTAGAATGGTGCAAAGTAGTAAAGAAAACGACATTGATAAAATGATGTATTTATTCATCGAAACAATAACGCGTCCTCACCGAACATAACAATAGTTTGCACTTGTCATTTATAAATAAAAGTAATTAACTTACTACAGAGTATAATAGAATTAGAACATTTAAAGTTATGAGTAATACTTAAAGGAATTCATAACATAAGCAATATATTACAGAAACAGTGTAAGTGTACGTCAAAGTTACTAGATAGATTTTTATATAATTTTATGCTATTCAAAAACTATTAAGATACCTACTTGGGTTATAACAATTGTATATATCTATGTAAGTATAATAATTCGAGAAAAAGTATTTCAGAGTAGTTCGAGTATAAAATATAGGTAAGGCACTTATTATCTAGTGATAATTGAGTATATTTACTATGTTTATAACTTAACTAAAATAGTCTTTCTAATTGGCACTATATGAATTGTAATTTTCTTACATTCTTAATTTAAATTATTTACAATTACCAAACTGTGGTTTACTTTAGGATTTGTATCAACATCTCTCCTTGCCATCGTCTTAAAACATTAGAGACAATGTACCACATCAATAAACATTCGCTTTCTCAAGCAAAACGGACGCGTCACACATCGTTTTGGCGGTAGACCTAACAAGAAACATTAAATGCAATTGCTCAAACACGTTCAATTGAACCCTGGACCTCACGAGTCCATGCAACACAGTAGCCCGTTCTAAATCCAACCATCTCTGTAACGACAGCTCCCTTTCTCTGACCTCAACCCCTTGAACAACGTCCAGAGGTCCCCAAAGAGTGAATTCCAAGACAGATTTAGCCTGATTCAATGATACAGCACGCTCTTCTTCCAGTATATCTTTGAGAAGAGTTGTCAACTTTTCTTTTGGCAGAAGTATCTCGACGGCCTTCAAAGCACATTTGCACAGAGAACACAGATCTGGCTCCGATGTTGTTTTGTTGGAGTCATCTGTCAGTCTGAAATTAAAAGAAGAGTGTTTTAAGGAAAATGTAAATGAAACTAGTAATTTCTAGAATATGAATTATGTCGTTTCATCACCAATGAAATAATAGATTAATTCGCCAAGAAATGTGCTGTACCTAATATTTTGATTGTAGCTATATACATGAACATTCACATCCTCTAATTTGTTATGGATAGTACTTCGGCGACGTAAAGTATATTTAATTTCATTGAAATGTTGTGAGGAACGGCAGCAAGTTAGCATTCATTTTTCTCAGCTAGAAGGTGAATCGTAGATCGCTCCGTGAGGCAAAATCTTATACTATTCTCATCTAAATAATCAGTAACCTACCCTTGCAGGACACATAGTCGTCCATAAGCCCCCGTCTTAGGAGCTGAGAGGGAGTTGAGTCGGTCGTCGGTGGGTAGAGCCATGGTGCTCCCGTGGACGCTGCCTGCCTGGTTCTCCTTGACCACTATGAAGGAGGAGAGGTTCTCTGGCAACTCTTCCACGCCTGGAATCAATTGGAAAGTGAATAAATTAGAAATGGCCAGTGATAATTTGTAGGTTAGGTTGCGAAAAAATAGACTAAATTGTTTCTTTTAAAGATTCGGGGCTTAATACCTCTTTGGTGTCTTAAAGCATTAATACCGTGATTACAATGGCCTTGCATATTAAAAATGGTGACCTATCGTCCAAAATCATCTCCTCTTAGTCTTCTAGAAGCCTCTTGTGATATGCCAAGAAGGATTCTGTTCTGTCCACATTAATCACTAACCTCCTAAGGCATGCTGGGAAGATAGGGAAGAGGAAGACGGTATTCTACTAACTTCCTACCGATATTGACTTATTATATCAAAATTACCTCTAGCTTGCAAGCACTTGAGTCCATTGATCATCTGCAGCATGAGGAAGACGGCTTCGTGAGTCTGCTCCGTGTGGATCAGCTGGTACTCCTTGGTGTTCACCTCTTCGCCACTGTGAAGGGCCTCGCCATATAGTTGAATCGTGTCCACTTGGGCAGGCGCCATCACTACTACAGTAGCTGTAGGGATAAACAAGATTTAGTTTCCATGGTAACGTGTGCAAGTAGCGAAAATGGTACTATATAAGAGACTTGATAGATCCTTATGTTTACAGGGAATTGACAATCAAGTTTAGTTTCCATGGTTAAGTGTTCATTAATGGAATACGGTCTAAAAAATTGAAAAAACAGTTGAAGTGGCCATGACCACACTCAAATTCATATATCTCTAGTGATCGGTATCTTAATGGTTTGCTTAATATATTTATAATTTTTGTTATCGTAGGATGATATTGTTTATATACTAAATTAAATGACCATTGACCCTTTGATAATATTGAAGCGATAAATTTACGTCACTACAAATGTGTATTATGTCTCATTCATTTACTATGTGTAACCTTAACCAATAATAAAACTCATACCTTGAACCAAATCATCACCATCCTCCCCAAACTGTTGCTTCGGGACCAAATCGCAGAACTCAGTAACCGCGTTGAGACTAAGCGTCTGTGGTTGAACCGAATGTTGGCAGACGAGCTGTGACGCCATACTATCTTTATGGAGCATAAGGGTCACGTTAACTGGTCCCTGGCTAGAGTTCCAAATGGCAGGATAGAAGAACCGCTTGCCAGCTCTTGTCACACTGGTTTTTGATTGGATCGTGAAGTCGCACCAGCGTAAGTTGGTACTCGCTTTCAAGCCTCGTAAGGTTGATTGCATTGTTGCGCTTTGTTGGACCTGAAATTTGATGCTTCAGTTATAGGTGTTCATTGTGTTGGTACAGATGGCGTTATAGTCATCGGATACTTTTAGTTCCATGCCATAACTGCCTTTTTCTTGTTATGTAATGTTTTTAGGGATAAGTTAAATATAATCAACGATGTGCCAGCAATATATCATCGATATTCCACATTAATGTTTATATAAACCTAATTTCAAGTTTCTGTCCTACCTCATAAGGGCAGAAACAGTTATAAAACATGTAAATGTAAGAACAGTGCGTTGTTCTGTTAAAAAGTATGAGTATAAACAAAAAAATACTGGAACAACTGACCCGGAACCCTTGAGTTTTTTTTACTCATGCAAGAACTGAATAAACTTTACCATCTCGTCTTAATGGGAACAGTGAACCGGTTTTTATGATTTAACTTAGTTGTTTGGGTTTTGTTTGAGTTCTTTAAGTGTCATTAAAAAGTTGAAAGAAAAGCATCTTTTGATGTTTCTTATTTTTAAACTGTATACATCGCTCGCGCTTAATATAGTTTTAGATTCTTAGAGTTATTTTGTATGCAACAAATGACTTAATCTTTAAGTGAAGGAAAAATATTGTATACCTAATTTATAAGTAATTTATAAGTTATAATAAATAATCCCTTAAAATCAGTTATAAATTATAACTGATTTTAAGGGATTATTTTATATGTATGTGAAGTTTCCAGAGTTATCTTAAGCTTACATAAAAGAATCAACCTCTAACTACGCTTCCGACCCGTAAAATAGCTTAGCATAAAACACAATGAATACATTGTTCCAGATGTCATTAATAGACAGATATTGTTTGGGAATCGAACCCAGATGGTTCTGTTTGGAAACTATCAAGCCAACTGACATTTTATGAACGTATTTAATACTTTGATTTACTGTTTTACATCACAAACAGACAATTTTTCCATTAAAGTAAGTATACAATTTTCGATCTGGTTTCATTGTAAGTAAAGTAATAAACTTTTAGCATTAAAAAAGGATACGGATATGCTCCCAAATCCTTTGCTTTTTTAGTCACTTTAACACCTTCTCTTAAGCCTATTGAGGTCACTGATGACTCATACACCGAAAGATGCGTGAAACCACATCTCGGATATATATTAGCGCAATAAATGCATCTCTAGTTCGCGGCGTCCAAATGCTGGAATGATATACCGCCACCTATCCGCGACGTTGCTTCTAGGGGCGCCTTCTGCCGTAGGTATAAGGCTTGTCTTCTCGAACAACAGAAATCCTTACCCTAACTCCTATCAATGCCTCGCCTTGTCAGTGCAAATACCATATATATAATATATAAATATTTTCTGTGTAATGTAAATATATAAATATGTAATGTGTATGTACGTATATGTATGAGTTTGTATTTATGTATATGACTATATCTATTTACATGCCTTTAACTAATGTTCTTGTTTATGTTCCCCAAAGTATGATTATGAATTATAGTGTATCAATTTTATGTATGATTATTATATCTGTATTTGTCACGATGGTTATTATAAATGAATTATTTTATTTACGTTCGTTATTTATTGTATGCAGCTTGTGACAGTTTCCGAATCGGGTGCTGCCGGAGGACCAGTGATGCAGCCTAGCTGCATCGTATACTGAGGCAGCACCTTTTCACTGCATCAACGGTGTTCTTTGCATATATATAATTTTTTTCCATGTTTGTGTTTTTGTATGTTAGTGAATAAAGATTTTTCTTTCTTTTCTTTTTTCTTTTCTAAGCGATGAAGCACGAATACAACCTGAATTCGACAATTACCTGCTCCAAAACTTGCGCAAGAGCCTCGTGGTTCGCTACGACAACTGCGCCGTAATTGTCTTCCAAGTTCTTGTGAACTACGCTGCGGCCTTTTCTCACACGCAGCTGGTTGGTCGTGGTCTTCGGTGACATCACGTTTTGATAATCATCTCCTGATCCGTCGATTATTTCACTAGAATTGTAGAAGCTGTAGGGCGAGTAAATTTCGGATTCCGTCTCGCTCCCGCAGTACGGAAGGGAGGATCTGTTGTAGTTGTTGTTGTATTTGTTGAAGTCACCATTAACGTCAGTTTTACATTCCCTCGCGTTGTCTTTGTCTTGTTTGATGGCGGCGTCGCATTCGGGAGAGCTTGACCTCGCCGCGTTGACGTATTCATAATCACTGTCGCTGTTTTTTGCGGAATCGCAGTTGTTTTCGTCACCACAGCTGTCGTTGTCTACGGTGTGGTACACCTCGTCGTAGCTGTTAATGACTGGAATGTTCGTGGCTTGAACTAGTTCGTCTTGAGGGCCATCGTCTAGGTCTTTGTCATCGACTATTGGCACTCGTCTTTTGGGAAGTTGGAGGTGTGCTTCTCTTTCTCGCATGCTGGCTGTGCGCTCAGGTTTCCGGGGAGCTAATGCTGATCGAATTTCTCCTAAAATAAAAAAATAAGTTATGTTTTTGTGTTAATTATTATTAACTTAGACAAATAAGTTAGCACCTGCACTATAAATGGCGACATGTAATGACCTTATGAAAAGTGGTTATTACATGGCAATAAATCAAACAAATTTTAGAAACAACTCAGATACATACTAATCAATAATAAATTTAATATTAAACATGGTTTGTGTTGGTTTTGGATGTTTTCTGTTTAGAATACTTTCTAATACAGTGACAGTATGACTATACTATACGTACCACATTTTTTCGAAATATTAAATTTGGGAGGTCGTTTGTTGATTATGCGTAACAATAGATATTATGCAATTGGAACAAGGCCACTGATAAGTACCAGATTTCACGGTGTTTCACTTACCTAAATTGGCATAAATGTTAGAGTCGCTTTTGTTCGGTGCACCCCATGATTGCTGCTTTTGTTTCTTTTGCAAGGCTGCTGATTTTGGTGGCGGAGGGCGGGAAGGTTTCCCAGGAGTAGAAGCAGATTCTTTGACATGTTCACTAGACACTCTAGGAGGAGGCAAAGGCTTGTTGGACCTGGTAGGTATTTCTGGCTCGGAAGCAAAACTGTAAATGGATACATCGTCATGATTGGCTTTCTTGTCAAGCTCATTTACTTTCACAACTTCAACGTTAGATCCGTTTATATCCAGAGGGTGAATAATGACTAGCCTTGGTTTAGGTTTGGGGGGGAATTCGTAGATTTCCTCTTGTTTTGATGCTGGTTTATGTATCGGTGAGACATTGAGCTCCTTCTTATCTAAGTCTTTTGAGGAACCTATTTTCAAGAACTTTTTAATAGAGAATTTATATTTCGTTTTACGTTTTTCTTCTATTAAGAGATTGTCATGTGATAGAGATATGCTTTTACGTGGAGCTGGCTCTGGCACTGTATCTAGTGGCTTTTCAATAGGTTCTTCCGCGGCTTTTGTTTTGGGTTTATTATCAACGTAAGCCCTTTCTCGTTTCTCCTTTTCTCTAACTACGGGCGAGTCAGATTTCATAAAAGGATTTTGCTTCCTTTGATAAATATTGGAATGATCATCAGACGAAGGAGAAGCAGGGGCAACAGGTGCTTTCCGTTTATTCAAACTAGATATGGATGAGTCACTATCTTGTTTAGTCAACACTGGAGTGGCGTAATATACAGTATCAGATTTCTGTTCGTGAACCTCCGTTATTTCATTATTTTTCTCTTCAGTCATATCGTTTGAAGCATCTATTTCATCTTTGGATTTAATTGTTGCTGTCATTTGTTTCTGTTGCGGTGGGGTCTGGATACCTTTTTTGCCGGTTTGTTTAATCACTGACACTGGTTTTAAAGCAATTTTAGGCTTTTCTGGTATGGCTGGCTTTGTAGACGTAATTTCGTTTATCATACCCTGTAAGAACGACGGGCGAGGATCCTTCTCGGGAACCGGAGTGTTAGGCAGCGCTGGTGCTTCTGTAGACTCGTCGGGATCAGCTCTGCCATCAGGCTCTCCTGCAGATTCCCGGCTTGCTTCTGGTGTGAAAAGGTCATCGTGTTTCTTCGGGATGATAGGTGGCAAGTCAATAACAGGGCTCTGGAAAGTAGTATATCCTCCAGTTTGACTGTCAGTCTTTCTGATTTGACCAATTGGAGAGGTCTTGATCCGTGTGTTTTCGTTTTCATTGAAAACTTTTATTTTGACTGTCTCTTCACATTTATTAGGCTCTGAAAAATGGCCACTATCATCATTGTCCGAATCTAGATGACCGTTGAAGCTATCATCATCTGAAGCGAGAGAGTTGTTGGCAGTTGAATTTAATGTATCTACAGCAGAATCCACACTAGAACTGTCAACTTTACAGAATTTGAATTCAGTTCGCGCCGTCAAGGACACTTTAGGACGTTCTTGATTTTTGGTTATTGGTGAATTTCTTACTATTGCACTTTTCTTACACTCACTCATCTCTTTCTTCACACTTTCATCGGTAGAAACGACAGTCTCTTTAACTTTTTCATCTATGACAGTGGGTTTCGTTGATGATTGGGTTAAGTTAAGGTTAGCACAAACGGTTATTCTGTTTTGCTCCAAGGTCTCCGAAATTTCTTCTAACAAAGACTTCTCAGTGTAAATTCTACTTTCAGGCGTAGTTTCTAAATTAGGATCATTGTTACTAGTCATTACCATTTCTGTCTCCTTCGTATAGTTATTCAGCACAATGTTAGTTTTGAAATTACTTGACTTTTCATCCAAGATTGTGTTTGCGATAACTGGTTTGCGTAAATGAGACTTGATGGTAGGCGATTTGGTGTTGTCTTGACCGAATGGAGTGACTGACACCATAAGTGTTTTCTTCTTGCCAGCTGAATCTGTCTGTGTTTGACCCAACATCAAAGACGTGTACGACTTCCCGGATTCTCCCAGTAAATTAGCCTTCACTGTATTGAAGTCTGTGTTACTCTTAGTAAGTCGATGTAGTTCCCTTTCTTCTTCCGTGTCAGGAAACGTGTCATCCTCTCCTTCATTGTCCTCTGATATTTCAAATTCTTCTCCGTCAGACCAGTCATCTCCACCAAAGCCTATCACACTGCTTACTTCTTCTGGGAATCTAACATTTCTTTTAACCTTTTTCCCTTGCTTCGCTTTAAGTATACTAGCAGGTGCTTTCTTGAAAAAGGTACTTCGGTTTTGCAAAGGAGTGTTTATGTATTTGGCTCCTTCACTCACGCGATCCTGTTTCACGTGATCGTCACGTGATTTGAAACAGTTGGAGCAGAAGTCCTTCTTCCAAGCATTTTGGACAAAACTGTGGCACACCGCCGACATTTTCCCCCTTGAGTAGCGACGGTTTATCACATAATTGGCACTCTGGAACAAAGAGAAAGGTCCGGTTAAGAAAATAAATTATTAATTAACGTAGCTTCGCTTTCAACATCAATCAAAATATTGACATTCACAGATCATTAAGCTTTGCTTTTTTAATTACTCCATAATTACTTTTCAACATCTCGTCCCGTGCTAGTCTGGGACGTTAAATGAATGCTTGATATCGGTCTTTATTTCTAACATATCGTAGTAAGGGACATAAAGTTAATGGAATGTTATGGGTGAGTAGCATGTATCTAATATCTAAACAAAGTATGGTTTTTACAATATAAGTTAAAATCTGATTTGTGCCGCCGTTTTCACTTTCACGCATTAGTTTTCTAGACAAGTAACCTTAAAGAACAAAAAACAATGCAACTATTTTCTAGTACCATCAAACACATTATCTATCAGACCGTGATCTTTAGAATGGCTTCGTTAGGCAGCCACAAGGCCACGCTCCAAAAGCGACCTGCCTATTCCAAATCCTGAGGGTGACTTTCCACCTGAGCTAAGCTATGCTATGACGCGTTCAATGTCCACCAATCAAAATCATTGGTTCACAAGGTGAATGAATATGATTGGCAGATATCTAACGCGATGAAAAATAGCTTTGCTCAAGTGGAAAGATACCCTAACAAACGAGCTAAAACGAGTGATTTATATATTATCAGCAAAATAATGATCTTGCTTTTACCATAATAGCAGTAACTAGTCTACGGCCATATCATGATTTCTGTTAACAAGTTTTGAACTAGTTTTTGCACTAGAAATAATCTAGTATGAATAACGAGGCAGGCTAGGCTTGGTAAGAACTGGTTTGTAATGTTAGAACGAAATGCAAGTTATTCTTTTTATGTAACTGGAATTTGCAAAATAGTTTTGGTTAGAATTTTGTTTATGTCAGTAACTTACATTTTTTCATGATGATTTTAATCTGTTTAAAGTATCACGAATGGACACGACTCTTGTAGTCGTTATAGTTATACATCACGCCCGTTTTCGTAAACAGAGGCAGGGAGATATCTCAGATAACCGCCTGTCATTTTGACATTTATATAGTTATAATAACAATCGACTACGAAACTAAATTTATCACATAAATGCTTCGAATCAGAGTTCTTAACACTTTTAACAAATAACTGTTTATAGATGATAAAAATCTATTTAAATGACCATGTGAACTAACACCAAAATAATAATAAGACAATCTTCTAGCACTAGAAAGATAATAAATTAATTAATACACATTCTGAGAATTTTAATATAAAATTTCACTCGTATTATGCACTATTACGTCTGTGAATTTGAATAGAGCACAAAGGAAAGAAATCAAGTCGTCACAGAGGTTTCACAAATTACTTTCACCGAAAAGTAGGCAAGATTTTCGAAGCCTCTTATTAGTACGACCGCACCGGTAATTCCGGTTTTTCATTTAGGCCTTCCTAGAATGTGGACATGTGTAAGTATTTCCGTGTACTTACGTAATTAGGTTTTACTTAGTTTTTGGTACTCGTACTTTTTTCGCATTTTCAAAGTAATAATAATCGAATTATAGATTTTATGCCATAGACGATTTTATACATAGATTCGTTTACGAAAATTCACATCCTATATATTTTTCGTAGTATAAAGAAGCTTGAAAACATTACTTCTTGGTCACTTTTAGTATCATATTATTTTACTAAAATAACAATTCAAACCATTCATCATATAGTCTCACCCTATAAAAGGCTAAGAATGTAAAATACATGTTTCTTTTATTTACTCTCGTAGGATGTGAGTAACAGTACTTTCTCAAGAAGAATTTGCGAAAAGTAAAATTATTCCTTTACATAACTCTTCCACACAATAAAGAACTTTCACACGTTATTCAAATGTTAAATACCTAGTATAAAAGACGTTAAATCATCTTAATTAGTTCTTATATAAATTAATTCTAGCCGTATTGTGGAAAGTGAAAAGAAAAAAAGTAAATTTCTATTGTACAATCCATTGGTATATTCCATGGTTCGTGGTATATTCAATATAGTAAATCAACAATAGATGACATCATTTATTGTTCATATACTTAAACTTTATTATTAATTATTATATACCATTACTAATATTTTTTAACATCAAAAAAGTAAATTCAAAAGAAGACTCAAAATAGCAAATGCGATCTACAAAAAACAAATCAAACAAACGCGTTCACGACCATTAACTCTTGCGCGGTAGTCAGAGGTTCAGGTGTCCATCTCCGCAGTTGCGAAGGTAGTAATTCTATGTCCACCTCGTACCCACGTGTTAACCAGATAGTTAGTACTCAATTTGACAGGTGGTAAACCATGTCCCTATTTACAAGCACTAAAATACGATCTAGTATTTTCTAAAGAGCAACACCGCAAACACTAGATTAGAAAATGTGAAAACTAGAAAATGACCGATGCCGGCAAGCACTGGCTATAAATATTGATGTGACCATGTATGTGCGTTCAATTCACTCATACATAATGTACATACATTGTCAACTTTCTAGCAGGTTGAGTACAGGGCCTTACCATCGAAAACACGTTTTAATTGTTTCCCAGCCAATTTAATGAGCTGCCATGCTCATAACTAACCTACAATGCCAGAGATCAAGTGATACTGGTCGTCGATATTCATAAAGTACGTGTTTTCTCACCAAACAAGCTGTATAGTGTACAATGGTTATTTTCTATATAAACCCTGTTTTATGTACCCTTTATTTCTCGGTATACATACATATTCCTATCATTTTTATGTACAATACTCATACAAAGGAAATTAATTGCATACACCCCCTTAATCTCGATGCATGTACAAGACAAATTACAGTTTAAATCAAGCCGTGTGGGTACAAACACATCTTACAAATGTCGACCTTCGTTTTTTCTATCAGAGGTTAAAACTAACAATGTTATTATGGCACACACAGGTAATGATTCATTTACACGGTGACTCACTACGTTATGTAATTTTATGATCCATTTAGCAGCTTTGGTGTTATATTACCTAAAACGTCTGGACTGTTTCAAGTGGGAGGGATTTATGTTATGAATTTATACAGATTCCATGTTATTCTGTTTCTACGCGGGTCTTCTTTGGGTCACTGTGACTCACTACGGTTTCCTCAAATTCATCGTACAGTCGGTTAGTGAGCTGAATCTTTTACTATAATAATATTGTATCCAATTGTTCAACTGGCAAATTTTATTATTAAAATCTTGCTTATATTTTTTTGAATACGCAAAGGTAATTCATGTATAAATGTTTTAATGCTGTATATACTTAAAACGCGAAGTTTAATTTATTTATTTGTAATTATTTATACTTATCAGCAATCCCTCTGAGAAAGCATCACTTTTATTTACTATACTCGTACACCTACACGACTTCTACCACGTTGTCAAATTATAACAACAGGTGAGATCAAAGCTTTGCTCGAACCTCGCTCAGCAGGTGCCTAATGATTTGGGAGTGAGCAACAATAAATTACATAGGAGACTACCTACCAGGCGGTCTTTTATACCTATGGATGCAATAGAAGTGGTTCGTAATTATACTTCTGCTCTATTTATGCTAAGTTAGATACTCAGCTTGTATTTTGATGACAAAAGACAACAAACACGTTCGCGACCATTAACCCCATATCAATGTGACAGGTGGTGAGCCATGTCGCCATTTACAAGCACTAACTTTTGTTCGGCGAACAGGTAGGTTTCCTAACGATGTTTTCCCTCACCATATAATGCCATGCATTTCGTAAATGAGTTTTTATTACGAAGATGTGCATAGAAATTTATTAAACTTAATTTCCATTTCCAACTCTGCAATTGCGCAAATGGGTATTTGTGAGAAAACCTAAACTGAATCTAAAATGACTTTATGTACCCATGTTCTTATAAAAATAACTTCTATTTAATCGTAGTGGGGGAAAGGCATGAATAAAAGTATATTAAAGGGCTATTGTTTAACTCAATAAAACCTAGCAACCATTGGTAAGACAGATGTGACCAAGCTTTTATACTGGATTTCCGGTTAGGTCATATACAACAGGCATTGTAAATATTCTTTTAAATGAGGCCAGAATCTAAAATTACCTTTAGGTCTTAGGGTGGTGGCTATCAAACTTCAAATGATGGAATAAATTAACACACTGCCTCGTGAGAACAATATATTTTTAAATATAGAAACGCAGACATAATAAGTTAAGGTAATTTTCTAGTGTAGTTTAATTAGAATGTATAATTTAGCATTTGTAGTTAATGTGTTATATTAATCTTCAGAAGATTTTATCAAATTATAGTCATTTGGTAATACACAGTTATGTTCATTATTTGATAACAAATATGAGACTATGACTGTACATTTTCAAGACGCGCTAAAATTTCATACTTGTTCCCCAATATAATATACGCATAAGCATTATAAAAACCTTGGTAATAGCCAACAAGCCGAAAGATATTACGCTCGGATATACCTACAATTACGAGTTGTAATATCTCGTACGAAACATGAAGAACCTTGATAATATTTTGCAATCACTCGAAGGGCCTAATAGGATTTCTAAACAGGGATATTAGTGAGTAATTTATACAGAATCACGTGCTTAATCTATAGGAATGTGCGGTGGTACAATAAAGCCCTTTCATTCGTACTCATATGATGCATGTGTTAGAGTCAAACGCTCCATTTATAGTCCAGAATGTCGATAACGTTAATTTATGCGCTCGCATGTGTTTCGTGAAAGAAGTTTGTTGTACTCACGCGCTGTTTATAATTGTGTGTTTTCGCGATAATTAACGAGAATTAGTTTTCGGAAGTACAGACAAGTTATTGCTACGTTATTGCAAATATGAGAATTGGGATCCAGATCAGGATGTTTTTATTCAAATAAAAATTCGTCGAACAGGTAATAGTTAGTGCTTGTAAATGACGACATGGCTTTCCACCCGCCACATTGAGTACTGATTATCTAGTCAACACGTGGGTTCGAGGTGTCCATAGAATTAGTACCTTCACAATTAATGGAAACTTGAACCTTTGACTACCCCGCAAGGGTTAATGGCCGTGAATGCATTTGTCTTTTTTGTCTATTACAACACGTCAAAATTCTAAGCTTTTCATTTAGGAAGCATAAAGAGGCTCGAGTAATGAAAAGCACAATAAAAGCTCGAGTAATGAAAAGCACAATAAAGATATCATGTATACAACTACAAATATGTTGATAAAAAGCTGTCGCGTTTCTTGCACAGGTGGAAGCTATCAATTGATTGATTGTCAATTCATTGTGACCTCGATTCAGTGCATTGTTGCCGACACAATAGAGGAGGCTAGAGTCAGTCATCGTGAACGTATGTGATCACACGCACATTTCTTGTGGTCACCAGTTGCTTATACGGAAGAGATGTAGGTGTTTACAAGCAGAGTTCGCACGCTAAAGTTCGCAAGTTAACAAATTTTGCATGTAAACCAGAATTATACTAAATTAACCAGAATAATAATAATATTAAAATTTGTAACTAAGTAGTAATGGCGTTCGAGAATATAATTATAAGTATTTGTTTAATTTTGTCGACAAATGATCGAGATTTAATTACAAATACTATGCATAAACATCTTACTTACACTCACATAATTAATATACCAAAGGACTACATATTTTCAATTTTAAGGTAGCTTATTTATCCTATTTGATATAGAATTTTACTTGATGACATTATTGCAATCGTGTTCTCAGATTTTGTTACCACAACAAAGCGTTGGAAAATAAGTAAAGGTCAGTTTTAAAGGTTAAATTAATTGAAATTTTAGAATGTTTAATTTACCAGTAAACGGTTTTAACCATATAAAACCGTTTACTTGAATTGAATTGAATCTTGAGTTTAAGTAGGTATTTAATTGAGAGTATCGATTTCATAAGTTTATATTTTTTAGGCGATCTACCCACATTGATCATTTGAGACTATTTTGCGTGGTACTCAATGTCAAGTGATTTTGCACGATTGTGAGATTTTTTTATTGCAATCTGTTTTTAAGTAATCCTTTCATTTAAAACAAAGAAGATTTAAAGAATAGTAAATAGCAATATGTTAAAGTAACATCATTTAAATACTTCTATGAGTTTCAATTCAACTTTAAACATTTCATTTAATTAATTTTGCCATGAATAGTGATTGCAATTAAGCTAAATGAAGGTTACTTCACGAATCAAACCGTTTATTTGACTAGTAAATAAGAGTCTTACCTCGACCGTATTACGAAGCCAATGGTTAACATACCTTATAAGTGTTATGTTTTTTAAATAAAATGTTCGATCAAATTTGCCAGAATTAATAGAATTTTCGCTTTTTACTTGCATAAGATTTTATGGGTTATAATTTAAGCTGTGTACGTATTATTATGTCTATATTTATTAATATTCAAATACCGTTCAAGTTTACATCCCTTAGATGTAATTCATTAAAACTTTACTCATATTATTGTCTAAAATCTACATACCAATACTTTACTACATAATATACTACAAAACCTATTTTCCATTCTTCTCAACAATAGTAGTAAATCGTGCTTGGCATAGAACCTCACGTTGTTTTAAGACTCCCTTCCACTATTCAGATTAAATCCTCGTGCAACCGGCCTTGAGCCATGCTCCAGTGATGCCAACTTATCCGATTGTATTGTTCACTTACCATTTTACCTAGGTCATTATTGTTTACGATGCTTTTTACCAACCAATTGTCTAGTGGATTTGTGGTTTACGCATGGTTAACTATGATGACGTGCGTTTAAATTGACCCAGGCTTTGGCTAAACAGCCACGATAACTTTCCGTGGGTTTTGGTCCTATTTAAATAAAACACGATAGGTCTGAGTGTTAAAGCAATTGATTCTTTTAGTTGCACAATATCGTGTCCAATAAATAAAGTGTCATCGTAATAGAGAATTATTTTATTACAACGTACGTACTCGTATGACCGTATGTAATGTTCAAAAGGATGTCCTGGACGATTTAGCTAACGTTTCATATAATAGTTGTGATGTGATGTCTTCCTACAATTGGCTTTGAATCTTCCTAGTATTTTATCGTAAGCTATTCAGTGTTTTTCGACTATTCCGGTGACCATTATATAATAATAATAATATCCACGCAATAATCCCGTATTCTTGTATAATCAAAATATATAACGATAAATTCAGGTCGTAAATAACAGGGTACTAACAATACTTATTACAGGGTTTGATGAAACGCTATAACCTTACAAATAGCTGCTTTGTTTTTGAATGAACCGTTCCTGAGTCGTGAGAGGTATGCCTAGATGTTTGTAGATACTGTTATAAAACAGGTATCTATTCAGCGAGCTAGAAATATTAAGTACTGTGATAGCGGTTGAAAATTTCATTCGTTGCGCTGCTAGATTTTTGATCTAGGTAGGTATTTTCTTAATAGTGATCTTGTTAGGAAATAACTTGAATGGGAGAGCGTGGATTAAATAATTGTGTAGTTTGATATTAAATAGTCCTTGCACCGATTGTACATACGGACACATTTCAATCTGAAATACACAATCGAATTAACATAAAAATATAAGAAGTCACCAATATTTGAAGTCCTTAAGAACTTGATATGTTAATCAATACTAACTTCTAGAACCAAATCATAATTCAACGTATTACGTTCTAACTTTGTCCAAGATCTGCAAGTGAAGCTTAGATCTTAGTATACCTATGTCAGTACCCATTAACTACATCATGTATCACCTGCGCATACCTAACGGAGTTTGAGGCGACGCATTCTTCGTTACAAGAAAGCCGATCAGTAGATTCGGTTGGTATTTGTTCCGGTGCAGGCTTGCGTTTTTTATGTGATTCACGGTCTGTAAGCCCGACGGAATTTGTTTATAATCTGATATAGAATGGATCCAGTCCTAAAGCAAAATAACGATTGTTCACCATGTATATTATTTAAATATCGAACACTAATTATAAACATGAATTACGTATGATTCAAATTATTATAATGAATCACAACGCGTGAAATACCAATTATCTGAGTATCGTATAAAATATTTATATATAGGAGTGTTAAACATTAAAAAATCACATGTATATTCAAATAACAATACGTTTAGGTACTACACGATTTAGAATCATAATGAAATAACAATAAGATAAGGGTTTTGGGTGTATTATATGAATTCTACCTTGGTTGACTAAAACGCATGTCCATTCTTCTCTAAACATTATTCTTAGGACAAAAACTGACATTCGAGGACAAAGGTTAAAACGCAAAACCTTATTGTTAAGGCACGTATGTATACATGTTTCTGTGAAATAATTCTCTTAAAGCATTGTGCTGTATTTTCGTAGGATATTCAACCTTAATTACTGTATTTACGCTGTATGGTGGATTATGAAATATTTTCTGTAATGGTTTCTTTCTTGTTTATTATATCATTTAAAGACGCTTTTTCAGAATAACGACTGTGACTTGGGTGCAACGATACGATTCCTGTGTCGTTTGACCATCCAGTTTGATTCATTTTGAGAGGTAGTTACCATAAAATAGCTATAATATATAAATGCAAGTACTTGTTTTTGCAGCAAATATATAAGTAAAACCTTTTAAATCATTGATACACTATGACTTTATAATATATTTTCTATAAGTTTATCAGAGTTGAAAAATAAGCTACAATTAATCAGCATCGTGATGTAAACACGATTTCATTTTAAGCAAGACTACTAACGATTTATATTTGATGGTTTAACCCACGTTTAGAATAGCAACAATTTATCCGCAATGATATGAGATTGAAGTTATCAGTTGTTTTCTAAATGCAGAGTGACAATATCCCGTATCTCGCCACGATAACACCATTTTGGACACGTCAATGATAAGCTTCGGAGATTACGCTGAAATAATCTTTATTCATCTGGGAATGGATCACCTTTTTTACTTGAAACAGAAAATTGTTATGAGTAAATTGTACAGCATATGTAAAGGGATCAATAAATAAATATTCTATAAGAGTAAACACAGTTTTGTATATCTAACTTAAGGATCAAAATGGGTTTGAAAGGCTCTTTGGCCACTCAATACATTTTGGTCTATTTTTCAAATAGTAAAATTTGTGAATTTAGTTAATCCTGCTACTTTAAGCGAGAACAAATCATACACAATTTTGATTAAATATGAAAAAATATCACAATAATATTTTCTCTTATATATTACTAAAATCAAGCGAGTGTTATGTCCATAAAATATGAGTAGAACTAACTGTGCAAATTTGAAAAAACAAAGGCTCATAAAAACTGTAATCCATGGGTGCTAATTAGGATTATTCTTTTACAGATAGTGTCAGAGTTTTAAGAGAAACATCTTCTCACGGAACTTTCTAACGGAACAGGTTATTTAATTACATAAATTACGAAAACAGACTAGCGTAACTGAACCCATCAAACTCAATGTATATTCACCTTCCTTAAATTAAATAACATTTAAAAAAGCGTCGAATACTACGGTGAGGGAAAACATCGTTAGGAAACCTACCTGTTGCCGAAGAGGTAATAGTTAGTTCTTGTAAATGGCGATATGGCTTACCACCTGTTACATTGAGTACTGACTATCTGGTTAACACGTGGGTTCGAGGTGGCACACATGGACACCAGAACCTTTGACTACCCCGCAAGGATTAACGCATTGTTTTTTGTAACCTCCCTTAATCCTTTTCAGAGTGGATAGAACCTCAGAGGTATATATTAACCCTATCAAAGACTCCATAGAGTTCGAGATAGCATTGATATAGAATATAAGTGATAGGTTCCTAGCCTATCGTTTAAGGAATGAAAGGCAGCTAGTTAGCACCCTATTTACGTCCCAGACCACAACAGATTCACGTAATATCGGCCTATGGTGTTGCGTGATGTTATTCCCCCAACAATGACCATTCCGGTCACCGGATGTCGCTACTGGTCACTCAGAACAGCTCCACTCTTCCGCTAAACGCACCATGACGTTGAAAACAAAAGTGTCTGATGTCTAAACACGATTTGTTTTGCCAGGTGCTTTCCTTTTGGAAAGCGAACTTGTATTTCATAATCGGGCAACGAATTGGCGAGAAAACTGTTTTGGTAACGCCTCTTAGCCGACGATCGAACAGACTTTTCTTTGGACCTTTTCAATTTGTGTGAACATTATATAAAATACATACGTTTCACAACTATTAGTATTCAGAGATTCAAGTACCTACATATCTATATGCACGACCTTTAATCCCTGTGATGGTGGACAGGACCTAGGAGAAGTAATGTCTATGAAACATTGAACATTGGTGACAGGTTGCTAGCCTTTCGCTCCACAGATTCCATTTACCCCCGGTGTCCCTTAGTCGCCAGCGGCAGCTAGGTTTTACGTCCCAGCCAGTATAGGACACAACTAGATTCAAGTATCTATTATAATTACGATAAACATAGTTCATATATAATTACATTAAAGCAATGTTTCACCATATAGTGCCTAACGTGACAACAGGTTTTACATGTCGCTGTGGGTGCTGACTATTGGCTATTCAGCAAGATTCATAGTTGTATATTGGATTAATATATTGTTAGTTCAAAATTAAGCGATGAAGGTAGATGGAGTATGATAATGGTTTCCTACTGTGATTTGCAATATGTGAGTTCTTCTTAATTCAAGCTTTGTGCGTGCTCATGCTAAATTAATAAAGAACATTTTGCGAAATTATTGCAACAAATGCAATTCATATATTCATCAACACAATCAATCAATTATCGCCAATTAATCTCGCAGAGTTTTAAGACATTCGCAATTACGAATACGATTACATTATGTATTTTTATGTGTAATAAATAAATAATTTATTTATGTATTTTAGCCATAAGTCTATGAATAGTTAGTGGTTCCTATGTTTACATTATCCTCTGCAACTTATTCTCATTTATACAAATTGAGATACTATATAATAAGAACCATGATGACATTGCAACCTACAATATTCATGCTAAAAAGTAACATGTGAATTATTATATTTACGAGGTTCTGTCCCTTTGGAAAGGGTTTATAGGACGAGAATGTACATGTATGTACGTATGGGATACTATCACATATTACTTCAAATCGATATAGTAATTTGAAACAAAAGAGACACGATCAATAGTTACTTCACACTATAAATTTATGTAACTATATCTTAGTTGACACCTATGTGATAATTGCCTAATTGCATATTATAAATGTATAATATTTACTATCATATTTTATACAGAAGAGGTCAAATACCTACTCGTAATATATTCTTGCGATGCACCGTAATGCATCTTGCATTACAAATCCAATTGCGTAGACGTTACGAAACCCATACATTAGCATAATACACACAACGGAAATCGTGTAATTCTACTTGGCTCAATGAACACGTCAAAAACAAATTAGTTTGAATCTTAACAAAGCAAATGTAGTAGGTACATGTACTGTGTGTACATTATTACATTTGTCTTTCTCGCTTCATTGGGTCTACCATGAAATGTTGCAATCATCTTTCCGGAAATCGAGCAGAAGTGAAACTTGGCTGTGTTTTTATTATGCTAATATTTAGAATATGATTAATTCAATAACATAAGGTTACTAGAGGTGTCAAAAGTGAATGAGGTGCTATTACATATTAATTTAAGGTTCAATTCACATGGAACTATGGTTTATTATAAACAGATTTCCTCACGATGTTTTCCATCATTGCAGTATTTGACGCATTTCGTAAATGTATTTTTATTACGAAAATGTACATAGAAATTCATTAAACTTCATTTCCATTGGTATATCTTCAAGCGGGATTTGAACCACTGATACAGAGTCCAGCCCCAAACAACTGAGCTACATCGAATTATGTTATGCATGTATGTAATAACAAAAGTTTCAAATCACGCTTGAAATGAAGAAAACATTTTCTATTGAATTCAAATAAATGTTTTTTGACGTGAATGCATTCATAATTTTATCTGTTATTAAAACGATTACCTAAGAAATGTAAACAGCATTAGCTAATCACTCGAATTCAATTATCAAACATGATCTACACTGATCTTGATACAGCCAATTAATACTAATTATTACCAATTGAGCTTAGCATTAAATACGCTTACACATAGCGTCAAAAACTTTGCCCTCGTTAAAGTAATTATCATCTGTGGAAATTCTGAACTGGCTCATAGCGAGCTAAGCTGCAACTGATCATGAGAATTGTTTGAGTCATTCATTACCTCTTTGGTTTAGTTTTCTATAAGGATTGATGTGGAAAGATAACGTATTCAGACTGGGTTAAGAGAAATGCAGCATATGATATTAAACACAGCTTGTCCATGCTATGTCAATGGACACTCAATGCGTGAAGATTCACGTTGAAATTCCTTTCAGAATGCACAAAACTTTAGAAGTATAATAACACTTCAAACACGTTTAGGAAAACTATCAGTGTCGTGATGTATTGATGGTTTTGAACGATTCCATTGACACCTAGTCCCTTAGTAGCCTTCTACAATTTGCCAATTTAAAAAGCAGGCAGCATCATATTTACCTCCCAAACTAGCTCGGGTCAGGAACGAAGGAATGGTATGTCGTATGTATGTAAGTCTAGCTGTATAAGCAATCTGGTGCAGTCGGAGTTGGCATAAAGTAGCTTTCACAATTCCAACGGCAACGATCTCTTTTCTAGCAACTGGTTGTAAAGATCAAGCGACACTTCTTCACACTAGTGGTGGGTTACATCATTCGTTTATATATTATGTAATAGAAGGCAAAGGTCTGGTTAAAATGGTCACTTAATTGACACAGGTGATCACAGCTGTTAACATATTGACTTCCGTATGAAACCGATAGCTTCAGTTTGGCAAATGTTTAGTGAAAGTTATGTAGTATTTTTGATATGAGACTTGAATAATAGAGTAAGGGACAGTTAGTCGTTCTTGGGGAATTAAATTGTATGTTTACAAATATAAATATTGGAACTTCGCCGCTACTTATTTATTAGTAAAAAAACTTATGTAAAAAGTCTATCGATAGTTGAATCGCCATTACATCTAGATTTTAAGTAAACTGATGATTATTACGATTGATAGATAACTGTAACCTTTCAGAACGTTCATACTATTTCCTCTAGTTTACTAAGTAATATAACTAGGAATAAAATTTTCTTGTCAATATAAGACAACCAGTACCTTGGTACCAACTTTGCATCCAGTCCGAGAAAAAAATGACTTATCTACGTCAAAAAACGATCTTATCCAACGTCAAGTAGTGTGATAACCTAATCTTATTTTGTATGAATATGTTTGTACCTATCATCGCATATCTTAATTTAATAAGTATGATACGAGATGATATTTTTCGGATAAAGGCATCCTTACAACGTTTGAAACTCAACAAGTAGCAAACTTGACACTGCTCGGGCAAGTAACCCAATCTCCGTACTTCCCGTCCTGCAGCCTCCGAGATAAAATTCTTATCTCAGCAAGGGACGCTTAGTTTAAACCACTCTCGACCTAAGTGTTTGGTGATAAGGTACAATATGCCTTGTAGGACAAGATGTATCCCGTTTCGTAGAACGAAGGGTCAGTCAATAACGTTGAATAAACATTGATGATGTTAAGTGGATATCGATTGTTTGTGCAGAGATGCATTCCGTTAGATTCTAAGGCGAATCGTGAACATTCTTTGATGTGCAACAATAAGTACACTGATGAAATTAATCTACTGGTTATGACATAGATTTAAAATAACGAATAAGCATTTATAAAGCAAATTGTGGTGAGAGCTTTTTTGCTCGTCAATGGCACGGCACGTACGAGAATTAATTCCATATTGATTTTATAATCCGTGTTAGATGTATATTGTATAATATGTATTTACTTGTAGTGAAATAAATACTTATTATTAATAGTTCTTTATTTGGCTATTCGTAATAGGCAAGTTACACTTAGATATCGATTAGATATGAAGACATTTCTCTGTTTCCGCAACGATGAGGTGACTAACCGAATAATTGAATAATGGATGTCTACTTACAAATATTCATACTGCATACATTATTTAGCATTTATGTGCGTGCACGCTACATTGTGAAGTGGTATTCGGAATGCCTTGTTTCTAAGTAGTTTCTTCATAAATAGGAACCTAAATGTTTAGTGTTTCTTAAGAAGTCTAGAAAGCGCCGGAACTGATACAATATGGTAACTGCTAAGTACTATGTGTGATTGTTTTGATAAAAGTAATATAAATATGTAATAATGTAGGTGATTTTATATGATGTCAAAAGCAATACTAATTCTAAATTGTAAAAATCATTGCTTAGCTGATTATTTACTTCTAAGTGGTATGCGGAAGATAATAGAAATGAATTTTGTAATTTATACTCCCCTATCTTTAAGAAAACTATATAATATCTCATTATTAATCTTAGATATTAATAAGAAAGACAGTACAAGTAACAAAAGTTTTCAATGTTAACGCCAACAACATTTCGAAAAGATAAACATCGAGATTTGCCATTGACATTTCGCAAGATGTGATCTTCAAAACCGAAATATTACAGAAATATTTCACGCGTCGTGTATTTTGTGGGACATATTAATTACGGTACTAAAATAAAAATGAATCACCCAGGAAAGTAACCACGAGGCGAAAACGAATTTGTATTTACACCTTCAAAAACTATGAGCATGGATTTGGTTTTGGTTTAATTTTGTTATAAATATAATTCAATATATCCAGTGATCATTATTTTTGAAATACGTATATATATTATATACCCCTGACAACTCCATAATGGTTAAAGGTCGTGTTTTTTTTATTTAGTTAATAGCAAACACTGTTGAAAATCCGGCTATTGTCCTTTCATTATAAATATAAATAAATAACTCATACATTTCATTATTCACACAGATGTTTATTATGTATCTACAACATTATCACTAAGGCAAGGATATGGAACGTATAATAAACAAACAAGTCGCGCCGTTATGATAACGGCTCTTTAAGAGACTTGTTGCAGTTGGAGGCTGATTTTCGAAGCCACTTCAGTTGATACTACCTTAATATTAAGATTTTATATGTAGCAACATTTTAGTGTCATTATGATTTGAACAAGAAAAAACTATGCTTTCTATATCCTACAAAAAATATTTACGAATCATGATTACATACATACATACGCTTCACGGTTTGTGTATACACACTCCCAGTTTTATTCTTGCGGGGTAGTTAGAGGCTTGAGAGCCCATCTTCGAAATTTCAAAGGCATGTTAGGTATTCGTCAGTTCGCAGCCCGCGTTTCACTAGATAGACAGCTCTCAACGTGATAGGTAGTGAACCGTATCGGTGTATATAGGCACTGGCTATTACCTATCCCGAGGGATAGGCAGGATATTACAATCATATCATGATTATTACAAAATAAGTTCGTGCACGTGTCTGTAGATGAAGTGGAAGTGAATTTTGACAACATAGGCATTGGCAATGAAAGAACATCCATAAATAGTTCAAAGGAAACTCGAAAAAGCTTTGAACTTTGATACTCTTCAAACTTCTTAGTCGTTTATCAACCAATAGTTTGGTAAGTAACATCTATTCGTAGGTTTCAATATTCTAAATTTGAAGTATAGGAACGTACTTTCAAGTTAGGAGATGACTTAAGCATTTTCGAGGAAATGTAATTGGTATTTGCGAGGTTGAGTAACGGTTCAAATACGTGGATTGAGAATCAACGATTCGTGTCGGCTTCATGTTAAGGCCTAATAACAAATGATAGGTTATGGGCGAAAATGGATATTGTACATGGTTATCGTTGTCTTAAAGGTATATTTCGAAACTATAGAGATTTAATGACTGTTGTTTGTAATATAACTTGTCTGTAATACTGTAACCTTGACATTTATAATATTAAAGGCACCTAGGATAATGTCTTCTAGGTTCTGTTCACCCCGAAAATAATAATATAAATAAACATGCAATAATAATATGAATGAATACTAAAAATGATTGTTAATCTCGTTGAATTATGATGTAACTCTTATGAGTTAATACCTAAATGGAAACAGGTATGACGTTTATGTTTATAATTTAAATATAAAAATCAATTATGCATCGTTCTATTATTATTATTACCTAAACTATCAATAGGCTTTATTAATTCATCATAACTTGATTAAGTTATCATTTAAATAGAAGACTACCTATACATATACACTGGATAATCCAACAATCGAATCTCATAGTGAATAAGTAAACCTGTACCGCCACTAACTTTCACATAGCGAAGTTCATTCTTTATGTGTCAGCTGCTATTAAGAACGACGAATGCTTATGATTTTCACCTGCCGCCTTCTTGACGACTTAAGACGAAAATCAAACAGGCAAATGTGTGACGGATTACGAGAGAAAATGTTTGACCTTCAACTAAGATTTATGATGCATCCATGCAATTAAAAATGAACGTTATGTTTCCATTATCTTGCATGTAGTTATAGTTAATAAGAGGAATATTTTGCAGGCAGTCATATGAACTAAGAATCAACAGAATGATACAGATTCGATTCTTATTATATTTACTAATGGAATGGCAAATGTGTGACGGATCACGAGAGAAAATGTTTAACCTTCAACTAAGATTGATGATGCATCCATGCAATTAAAAATGAACGTTATGTTTCCATTATCTTGTATGTAGTTATAGTTAATAAGAGGAATATTTTGCAGGCAGGCATATGAACTAAGAATCAGCAGAAAACTGATGTTACAGATTCGATTCTTATTATATTTACTAATGGAATCTTTCCGTATTTTAACAAAATTTAAGTGCATTATCGCAACATTACAAAATACATCGATTTTAAGTTGAGGAAAACTATCACGAACCTACTTATTCTTTAGAATTGACTCTATTAAGTGCCAGTACACTGTAACATCAAAGATTATTGGGGTCTTTCATTTACTCCTCAGATAAAGAAGGCGGAAGCATACAGAATTGCTTAATTTTATCCTGATTAAAATAACTAACACTGCAAGATTAAGCCTTTGAGTCACTCTTGTCATACTGAAAAGCGACTAGTGCATCGAGGAATAAGAACAAGGATCCCTTAGTCATCTCTTACAACATATCGAACATAACAGTTATTATTCCATTCACGAATGCGAACGTATGGAAGTTTTGTCCTGATATGTGGTGCACATATTGACTTACGATAGTAGAATATTCACAAATATTATACAGGACCTAACTACTTAATACATTATTATGTGAAAGCAAATAGTGAGAACTGTGCTAGCAGGGACGAAAAATATACAAACTAACTGCCGTTCTTCCAGGCATGACGTAGAAACGGAATAGGGGTCAATGGAATAGGCGTTGGGCTTACAACCTGTTACCAATGTTCAATATAACATCGCAACCCCAATATTCAGGCTAAAAAGAGTCTCCAAGGTTTTGTCACACTGAAAATCATTGCAGGACTTAAATGTACGAGTATATGTATATAGGTAGCAGCAAATGAATTAAATATAAACATTAGAACACAATTAAAAGTACCATAAAGTGTTTAGAAACATTGTTTCTTGTGCTATGCGGTCGTGTTTACATTCTAACCATTTGATAATAATTGTTACGTTATTTTAAGCATTAATATAATATATAGGTTAGTTACTGTGAATAATAAAATGAGATTCTTGAATATATGATTTTCTGATACTTATGATTCGACAGGAAATCGAAAGTGTTATACTTACATAAAGCAATAACATAGCATCACTAATAACATAAAAACGCTTTTTTTATAGTTTTTCGTGTACAGTAAACTTAAAATATAATGATGCTCGGGATTCTACGTATAATTTAATGATATCTCATACAATTTGGTAGCATGAAACAACATTTTTAAAATCCATGGTTGTGAGTTGTGAACTAATTATGTAGTCTCCCTAATTTCCTACTTACGTGAGTGAGTTACTTAAAAGATTTTCTGAGATTCCATATTTTTATTACAACTTTAATACTGTGAGGTAGCTATGTAATTAGTGCATACAACTTTTCTTAGCTAACAGCTAGAATTAAATGAAAATAAGCAGTTTCATTCATGCCATTACGCATTTAAATGCCTGTGAGCGGTTACGTTACACAATAAAATTAATAAATATTACCTTCCGCAGTTATGCAAATCCTGAACACAAATGAATACGCCGAAAAGATTTATCTTAAACACTTTCAAGCGAGTGAAAGTATCTTCGGTGTTATTCTCGACCACAACGGTTTTAATTCACAAAAAAAAAACACTTTTTTAACAAGTAAAACACTTTTCCACTGTCACACACACTGTCGATTGATGTGTCGGTTCCACTAATGTCTAATCTGGTCTGTCACGAAATGGGCGATGTCAACTGCAGAGACACGTGTGTTTGCTCGCTCGGGCGGCGCGTCAATGGACGGGCGGCGAAGGTTGGCGATGGCGGATAGGAAACCAGTAGATAGGGTTGTCGATTAAAGCTTAAGTTGATTAATGATTTTATTTTTATATTTAAATTTTTTGGTCACTTTAAATTGATTATGAACACCATTTATACATATATTTTTAGTTGACCTAACGGGTCCTTTGGTAAATTAACATGAATAGTTGTCTCAAAGATAACTGGCTAAGTAAAACTTTTAAGTCGTAAAATCGTACAAAGATCCGGCCCCTGGATTCTGCCTGTTAGGTATAAAATGTTTACAGTGTTGGTAAATACACATTATAGAAATCGACTTATAAATATGTCCATTAACACACTATAACAGGACTAATAACACCAATAATACAGTTCATAAAGCTCCAGAGACGTAAGTTTACTATCATTATTTTACTCAAAAACCATGCATGTTAGCAACAACCCTACGCTACTATAGTTGATGCGTCGCCCAAAGGCACGACACTAGCTCGATTCCGCTACCTGCTAAGCGAGCGCTCGTGGGACCCTCGCAAGCCGCATGAGCTATAACGTGGAATGTAGTTGCAATCTCCTCACTCTCTCAGATTTCTCGGGTTATATGTTCATCTCGTTCCCTCCGAAAGAAACGTTAGCTTGGACCCCTGTGAACTTGTAAGGTTTCTGCTATTCACAGGCTATTTTTACCGAACATGTATTAAGTGACATTTTATAACTTATCCAATGGCTTTTTTATATTTATTGGATTCAAATGCGAGACTCTACATTTAAGTCTGAGTGTCTTCCGGGCTGTAACTAAATGGTAAAGTTTGTGCAACTTAAAATATCAATATATGTATGTGGAATTAAATGTAACTTACTTAGGATATAAAGCAATATAAATATGTAAATGGGTGCTGTCGGAGGATCAATGATGCATCAAATACCAGACAGCACCTTTTCACTGCATCAAGTGCCTACTCCTTATATGTACGAGTATTGTTGTTGTATCAAAGAGTATATAAATAGTGATGTATAGCAGTGAATAAATGTTTTTTTTCTTTAAAATTCATATAAATGTACCAAACGATTGTATTCCCATTGTATTAAAATATAATATTTCGATGCACATGTATAATTTACAAAGTTTAGTTAGACGTATCACTTGATTTCCAAACTCAACGTTATGGGAAAGAAGTAAGCAAAACTTTGGAGATGGACACTAGAGCCTCTGTTTACCCTCTAAATACACAGTGACCATTAGAGACAAGAAAATAGCTCATAAATGGAGTTTTACTCTTTGTGACGAGAAAGTTTGTTTAACTTTGACACCACAACTACTTATGCAATGTTTATTTTTTGCTTCATACCTATTTACATAGTTTATCTTATGTAATGAAGATTTACTCGTAAGTTTGTCTGAGTCTAAATTTAAAGCTAATCAATATTATCTACATCTAATGACGAATCCAATCAGACGATGGAAGAGATAATCTTAGTTATTTATTTGATGCGTCATTTATAAAAATAAGTATTTTATGTTTTGGTACAAATACTGCTAATATTATACGATGAATATCAGAATGATAATCATTCGAAAAACACGAATGTTTGCGACCATAATTTCCGCATACAGAATGAAAGGTAGATCCTTTCATTAGATTTCATCTTACTGGTACTTAAGTTATAATTAAATTCAGGACCTGAAAATCCGAAGTGTTTTAGCATATTCATTCTCGTTTAATACTTTTTGAAATACATTTATAGAAACTATATTATAGTTAAACTACACTAAAAAACCGTATTATCTTTGTCCATATTTTAGATATTTAGAAAGAATAACATACTAACAAACCGACATAACTCCCATTCATCAAGGGTATCTCGGAACAGCTACACAATTAGCCACATATTAGGTTAATCCGTCTTCACCGACAATTTTAACTTGAGCCGCCGTTATCGGGATAGACATAAAAAGCGCAACAAATCAAATGAAAGAAAAAGGTCAGAGACCTTTGGAACTATTTTTACTCAGCTGGGAATCCAGTTGGGGCGCCATCTATGTATTACCATGTGGTTTGTGCAAGTGGGAACCAACGAATGCCCTGCTACGTTTATGGTATTATTTATTTGAATACTTCTATGGTTTGTTTATAAAATTATACAGACTGCAACTAACAAATGACTTTTTCATATTTTTGGTTAGAGAACGGGAGAAAGACATACATATACAACTATTAACAATATGTGTTCTTAATGTACAGTAACAGTAACACACATTTCAGACTAGTTTAGTCCCATATTCATTGCTAGACATGACGTTTAGGTTTTCATCATCGTGGTTTTGCCCATCTCTCCTACAATCAATTAATCATGGTGCGAGATTCATTGCAAAACCATCGTAAAAGTTATTGTTTAGTGTAAAAAGTTCAAGATATCTCTCACATTAAATCTAAGTGATTATGTTGAATAACGCGCTCATTAAGAGATTGATAGGTGTAGGTAAAAAGGCAATTGTTGAATAATTATTACAAGAACTAGATCTCGATCACAATCCTATCTCATTCTAAGCTTCTCGTCTTAATCTGTTTTACGCAATAACTGGGTGCTAGGAATATACTGATTGATTGATAGTATGATAAAAATATATTTATTTCCGGAACACTAACAGAATAGAATGCTATCGACGTGGGATACTAGATATTAAATAATTATCACATTTCATAATCCATAGGTGACTTATAGTTAATTATAATCGATTACTACGTAGGTACTCCTTGTAAACAAAATATATCTATACGAAACTCCTATTTTCACTTAAACTCTTGAGGGGTGAAAGAACTGTAAGTTCACGTGAATAACAAACCAATCAATATTATATATAAGAAAGCAAATAAAACGTGAAAAGTATGTCATAGATAAAGTGCTTTAATTTCTACATGTCATGCCCACAATTTTACGAGAAAAAACCGTACGAAATCGTGAGTTTGCAATTGACAGCATCATCATAAATCCATCTAACTGACACAGTTACATAGTCACCAAAATACAGTTATTTTACACACGTCATGTTCTCTAACGTGAATGAAGAATATGGATTTGTATTGAGTACACAAAATTCGTGTTGACACAACTGTATCGTGTTAGGAATGCGATGAAGTAGACGCTTCAGTAATCATATTGTCTGCCTCATGAACAATGATTGTGAGAATGTTTGAGTGCACTAAGTTTTGAATAATATAAATCAAGTATTTTATTGAAATATACATCACATCTAAAGTATTTATAAGATCAATATCGATATTAATTTACGGTATATCTAAAGTATTAATATGCATGTAGATCTCCAATGACCATATTCAGATTAAAAGTCTCGGTTTTTTAGAAATGTGTAAATTAAGTTATCTAATAATCTAAGAAACACCGATATTACAAAACTTGTATAAAGCATCTGTTAGTGGTTGAAATTGTGGCTAACAATCGGCATATTATTAATTCGATCCTACTCAGCAAATGAATAAGAACACACATCAAATCACCATGTAACTATAACAAGTCATAGTTTGTTCACATTTAATCTCTTCTAATTACTGTCAAATCTTTACAAACAGTATTTTCAAGAAAGGAATGCCAGTTAAGCTGTCAAACTATTGAAAGGTTACGTAATTCAAAGAAATAGCCCATTAACCCAAAGTTCAATCCAGCAGTCGACCAAATAAAGCTAAAGGGCTAAATGAGTGGAGCTGCGGGCGACGCAATGGGCTATTCACCGCTCGACATTACTCAATTACGCGAGTTCAGAGACCTTTGAAGGGACTTCGCTTTTAGGGTATTGGAAGGACAAATCGTTGCTTAAAGCCGGGTTTCCATCATGCAATTGGTCAAGTATTACGTCACACTTATATACGTATAATATAATATAATCATACATACACATCAAGGCCAGTTTCCTGTAGAGGGTAACCTGTCCTGATCCCGACAAACCACTTTCGAAATGCGTAGTTCTTAACTGCCTCCACCGGGAATCGAAACCGGGACCTCACGATTAGCGTTCAGGTGGTTAACCAACCGCGCCACGGAGGTCGTCGAGGTTATTTCGAGTCGAGCATATTAGGTATAAGTTAAGTAGTTACTTAGTTTAAACTTAACATGGGTTAAGTTAGTCAGCATCTAACTTGAGAGATGGTAAGCTAACTTTGTCGAATTAATTTAACAATCAATGACTTTTATTCCTGTTCCGAATACAAGATACACTTTAACGCAATGTTTTCCTATACCGTAAAACAGATGTATTTTCCTATCATTGTAAATCGGAAGTGTACGTAACAATCAAAACTTAGTTGATATGGCTGATATAACACCGCAGGCGTATGCTTATGGTAAATTTATTATAGTCACTACGAGATTATGCACTTGTGCACACTTTCGAGTCAGTGCACTGTACTATAATATAATATGCTTCGCTTCCTACGATATATAGTGTAACAATGTATGAAATATTACATCATATGCCTCAAAAAATAACTTCGATCTTTGCTTATACAAAACCATAGGTAAAAATGACGGTAAAGTTATTTATAACTACATTAATCATCTCCTTATACGTGAATTATTATATTTTATGGTAAAATAACAAACTGTTATATAAAAATACCAATATTTACGCAAGCTACAATCAAAGAGATACAAGAAGCGGTTTAACGACGTAAATTAATCATGGAACTTACATCCGGGTGGCCAGACTTATGTAATCGATAATATATTATACAGAAAGTTACGTGTTTCTAAGATTAAATTTGTATCGGAAACTTTCATTTAACATAATCGAGACACATTCTATGAAATAGTGTCCAAAGTATTAAATAACATTCTGTCTCATTTCCTGGTAAAAGTCCTTTATTAAACATATAATGGTAAGTTTGTGTTCCAATTACTGCAAATAGTAATAACTATGCTTAAGGTTTTGTGTCATGGTAAAAAAGTTTTAATAATCATATCTATATAAACACTTATCACGTCTGTCTCTCTATCGAGTAATGACAGATCCCTATTACTCCCTAACCTAAAAACCATACACGTCACACTCGTCGTATGCATGTTGACAGTAGCTGACCATAGATTTAACACACATAAGGGACTAGTTCAGTTCATATAATGGTGTCCTTATTATTTTAACGCAACAAGCCTGGAGAATTATAAAGCTAAATATCGTTATAAATTGCAGTTGCAGTTTGACAGATCATAGCTGTGTTTACTACTACTATTTAGTATACCCGAGTAATTTTACCATCTCCTAACTGCTGAAACATTTGTGAAAGTTGTTAAAGATACCATTCTGATTGGATAACTTTTATCATAAAGCAAAATTTCGGTGGTCTATCTTCTCAAAACTTATGGTTACATATCATTGAGGTGCATACTGCAATGAATGTAGGTCAGACATGGATTCACGGACCGTTAAAGCATATATTCAACTAGGTGCTTTGTGCGATGTCGAAAGCAACTTATACCGAAATTATGCCGTGACGAAGTTTGTACATTTGCGGTAAATTGCAGAAAGACTGTAATGTGTTATGAGGAATATACAACTAGTCTAGAATTGACCAAAATGCCAAATGCGAAAACTATTTAAGTGAAGAAATTACTAAGCAAATAATTGCCTATTATAATATAAAAAAATGATATACGATACGATATAATATACGTTTCTTGATACCCCCAAATTTATAGGAGTCATTATACTAGTATTTAATTATGAAACTTAATTAAAGGACATTGAAAGAGAAGATACCAATAACAAAAGCTTAATAATTATTAATTGACACGTCCTCAAATTCTCACATGAATTTTCTTTACATGACCATTGTTATTCTTAACTCTACTTAACTTACTCTTTATTTTTGGTATTATTATTAAAGGTTAAGTTATAGAAGCCGAATCGTTCTTTGTTATTGAGCTAATCTTTTAATCAGCGATGTAAACATAAACACAGCGAGGTCATCAAAACTTGTTACTTGTAACGTGAATTTATTCATCTCTCGTAAAAAATAACTACGCGGTTTGAAATTCACTGTTTTACAATAGTAATTTGTCGAACATTATAGTAATCGATCTATTCACGCAAAGAGTTAACCTAAAAGGACAAACTACTAGAAACACACTTACAATTAATAATAGGCGATGGCACAGATATAAGGAAACTATACAAATATACCAATGGAAATGGAGTTTAATGAATTTCTATGTACATTTGCGTAATAATAATACATTTGCAAAATGCGCCGAATACTAAAGTGAAGGAAAACATCGTGAGGAAACCTGCCCATTCCCGAAGAGGTAAGCACAGACTTGTAAATGGCGACACCGTTTACATTGAGTACTGACTGTCTTGTCAAGACGTGGGTTCGAGGTGGCCATAGAATTACTACCTTCGCAAGGAGATGGACATCTAAACCTCTGACTACCCTGCAAGGGTTGATGGTCGTGAACGCGTTTGTCTTTTATACTACTGCTATACTATACTACTTTAACTTGATCAAGTTTCACCTTACATATTTAAATAATCATAATCATCTATTCACTGTCTTAAAGGTTTGAGGGTTTGTTTACCTTTTATGTAAGTATATTTAAAACAGTTATTCAATATATACGAGTATGTACACAAAAATAACATTCCGTTAACTTAATGAACTAAGTCAAAGCAAAAATCCGCCTTGATTAATAAATATATTGCACACTATAAAATTAGCCTTAACGTTAGATCGAAAAGCCGATGACCTAACGACGACAGTTTAATGCCATGTTACATGATTGTTTACCGTTAAATCAGAATGTTTGATAATGATTGATAATGGCCGATAATTATCGGTTGAACAGCCTGTATTGTAGTAGGTCAACATTTTAGACGCGTGGTTTAACAATACGAATCGATATTATCAGTCAAACTAAAACAAGAGTTTTTTACACTAAATAACCTTGCAGAATCAAAAATAAATGAGCTGATTATTTATGGCATAAAAAACTTAATGTTTTTGAGAGAATCGCGATTTTTATTATTTTACAAGTACCCCGTAGACAAACAACCCCGAAGAAAATAGTTGATCTAACCTAACATGACCCTGTAGAAACCTACAAATGTAATACCTTGTTTATAAAATATACGCAATTAGTCCCGTTTTTATTGTCAAATTACTGTGTCCTGCTTTGGACACTTTCTCACAAGTCATAAGAAGCGACTCAGTTTAGCGATAATGCTTTTTCAATCAAGGGGATAAAATAAGCTACCTACCATGTGGGCCTAAAGTGACCTAACCTCCGGAACTTTTTCTTACATTCAAAAATGTAACTTCATTCATATTAGTATTTATATTGATTTATAGACAATGACGCATAAATTGCATATTTTCACTATGCCACAAATAACATAATACTATAATATGTCTATTTAGATTCATTCACAGGGATTCCAATAAATAAATCGGTTTTGTGGTGTCCTTACAATATCGATATTTCCGATCGTATCGATTCAGTGCAACTTGCAAGCATTACTCATTAGTCAGTAGTTAGTCACCGAGTTCCGATAAAATCGATCAGTGATTCACTGATAAGGTACGTTTACATCCGAAGGGCTATTTCTGGATTTCCCTCTAATGGTCGTTGAAAGCTTTCCTGACTTTTCAATTACTTTCTCTGCTTTACTGATTGACGTGCGTTTTGAAGCGCTTTAGAGAGTTTTAATTTCACTGTTTTATTACTTAAATAATTATTATATTTCCAACACCGTTTCTACTACAATTCAAAACGCCTTTAAAGCGTAAGTTTTGCTGAACTTTAGAGGATAGGATAGGAGATCTTGTAGATGCGAGAAGCCAGAAAATATCGAGAAAAATTTATTAATATATATGATTTGAAATAAGTCATTTATCTAGTCTCGACTCAGTTATCATAAATTATTTTTCAGCCACTTATTTTTAATACATCCCACAATATCATCACCATCATAAGATAAATAATTAAATCATATCGTTATTATATAAAATAAAATTATACAGTGACTGTAGCACATTTTTCACGAATATAAACCTCTAACCTGTTACCATGGTAACGAATAACTATTCTTACGAACCAGAAAGGTAGGTAGCTAATTATTCGTAAGCCCTCAGAAACCTCCGGATATGGGGACGTGGGAACTACATGGAGTCATGCTCCGGTGCACACAAGGAACCAAACGGATGTAGAAGCTTCAATTAGTGCTAGGATATACGTGTGATACATGTAATAATAGGAAAACGTTTATTTCGCAACTATAACCCACACCTGTAGACTTACAACTAATAACAAGACTGTATAAAATAAATAAACTTACGTAGTTTTAGTGTGTGCCATCGACGTGCCAAAAAGATGCGATTCAAGTTGCTGTGTTACGATTGGTGGAAAAATACAACGCTGATATTATGCCAGAACCGCAAAGGTTATAAAATTATGGATGTTATTGTTTTTTACACGTAATATGTCACCTTATAATGTTGAATAATACCTGTGTTCATTCAAAACTCATGAGATTTAAGGCATATGGAGTAGAGAAGTCGTCGAATTAAATAATAAGTTTCTTTTTTAATAGAAAAATAAATAAATTAATCACCAACCTTTATTTTTCCATCATAAGGTAAGTTTGTAAATGTTAGCAATAATATTGCAACGTAAGGATTACCTTACATGGGTAAGTTATCAATAACGTGCTCCAGTAAGCTTATAGTTAAAAGACAAACAAACGCATCCACGACCATTAACCCTTGCGGGGTAGTCAGAGGTTCAGGTGTCCATCTCCGCAATTGCGAAGGTAGTAATTCTATGGACACCTCGAACCCACGTGTTAACCAGATAGTCAGTACTCAATGTGACAGGTGGTAAGCCAGGGCGACATTTACAAGCACTAACTATTACCTGTTCAACGAACAGGTAGGTTTCCTCACGCCGTCACCGAATAATTCGATGCATTTCGTAAATGTGTTTTTATTACGAAAATGTTCATAGAAATTCATTAAAATTCATTTCCATTGGTACATGCTCAATCGGGATTTGAACCCTGTACCCACTGATACAGAGCCAAGCCCCAAACATTTGAGCTACGTCGAATTTTAAGTTTATAGATGCTTCATTTAAACTGAAGCCGTGACAGGAAGATACAAAACAATAAGATTAAAAAAAACGAGCTATTAACTACGGTTAACCCATCTTTTCAAATGAGCCTGACGTGACTTTGAGTTTTACCTTAGGCTATACAAACAAGTTTTTGGATCATTTACATCCTTAAGTTGAACTGTTATAGTTAAAATGCATTTGAAGGTTTAATTAGAATGATGAACCAAATAATACTTTAAGACTTGTAATTCATTTGTAGGTATTTTTGAATAATGAAACAAATAAAAACCAACCAAATTCATTTTAGGTCCTGCTTTTGTAAAAAGGTATAAAACGTACTATTATATGACAATTTTAAATAAATTTTTCGTAGGTAATTCAAATAAATATGCATGTATTCATTACGATAATATAAAATTTTATAATGAACACGTCTTCTGTATTGTTCGTATTCTAATTAATTTCTATTAAAATTATTTTTTTTACATCATCGAATTTAATTATCTTTTAAAATAATAAACGTGTATACATACATATACATTCACGTCCCTTAATCAATTTATGGAGATGACCTTGGATACATAATTTCTTTTAGGTCACTTTTTAGCGTGATATTGGGATTGTGATGTCATGTGGAACATTGGAGACAGGTTGTTAGCATAGCGTTCAATAGATTCCATTTTCCCCTAGTCCCTTAGTCGCATCTCTCGCCATTCAGCGAAGATCGGCAGCTAGTAATCATTTTTATACATTCCAGACTAGCACGGGTAGTATTGAGGAACAAATTGATGGAATAACTATATCGTACATAGTCGTAGATATGCAATGCTCAAAAAGCTCCGTAAACTAATGTTTACTTTAACACTATCAAATTAAGAGCAACTAAATATGAAATATTTAATAAAATAATTAACGATAACGTATCTAAGGTCAGACGTATACATATTCCAGAACGAAAATAAATATTCAAAATTATTCAGCAGTTCTAAACATAATAAATTTGAACACAAAGTATTGGCGCTAAGTTCATCGCTATCTTTCATTTGTTTTTTACGAAATCGGACATCCATCACCGGATATATTTGGTATTTTATAAATACAAATATAATTTTGACATAATCTGGACTGAACAAAAGAAAATTTTCCATAGAAACGAATCCAGTAAGCATTTCTATTGGCCCTAGGAGGCGGTCGCCCAGGACGACGGCGAAAAGCGGCGCAGCTGTCTGCGCACAAACGAACATTTTGTACATATTGTTTATATTTTTAATTGTTTTTGTAATATTTTAAGGTGTAAGTGTTTATATGTCGATCATGTGGTGCTTGGACTATTTAAGGTAATCTTTTATAACTGTATTTTGTAAATATATTATTGTATGAGTAGCCTGCCGCCGGATGCAAACGGGGATGCGTCGTCGTCGCAAGGGCTTTTGGCATCACCGCTCTTGATTTGCCCTCAATGCGGACCACCACGCTCTTTCAAGGGCACGAGGGGACTCAATATTCATCATTCGAAATGCCACAAAAATGTTGTATTTTTATCACAACCGGTTGTGAACGACATCGGTGTCGGGACCTCCGAGGCACTCTGGACTAGAGTGGCGCATTGGAAGGCCAATGTGCCCGTGGCCAAGAGAGTTCCTCGGGGGGCCCGCATCTCTGTGGCGAGATCCCTGGCTGCCATTGTGGGGAACGTGGTCGGTTTCAATAATGTTGAATGTTGGGAAAAAATGTTTGGCTTTGTATATAAAATTTTAGACACAGTTTCGGCACCTAACAACTCTTTCACACAAAAAATTAAAAATAGATGTAAAAATTACCATTCAGAAAAATTTCAAATTGAAAGTAACAATTTAAAAAGGAAGAATAGCAAAAATTATTTACTAAACAAAGTTACTGAGAAAATAGGAGCTGGCGATGTGAAAGGTGCGGCTCAACTCCTATTCTCAAGTGATGCCATTGCCCCTGACTGCCCTCGGACCTTGGAGGCGTTGGAGTCGAAGCACCCGGCTGGGGCTGCCTGTACGGCGCCACCTCCGGGGGGCGCGGCGACTCCTGCGCTGACCGCCTCGGTGGATGATGTGTTGGCCGCGATAATGTCCTTCAAGAGTGGATCAGCGGGGGGTTTGGACGGCTTGACACCACAGCATCTGAAGGATTTGGTGGGGGGGACTGTAGGTGATGCTGGGAGGGCCCTCTTGGAGGAATTAACGCGGCTCGTGAATCTGATGCTCGCAGGGAGTGTGTGCAAGGATGTTCGAGAGGTTTTGTTCGGCGCCAATTTGTGCGCCCTAAGGAAGAAAGATGGCGGCATCAGGCCAATTGCCGTGGGGAGCACTCTCCGTCGTTTGGTGTCCAAAATCAGTTGCAGAAAGGTGTCAACGCAACTTTCACAGTTGTTTGCGCCGGTCCAGCTGGGTTTTGGGACCAAAGGCGGATGTGAGGCGGCTGTCCACGCGGCAAGGTCTTTTGTCGCGGCCGGGGCGGGTGAGGTCTTGCTTAAGGTTGACGTGAAGAACGCTTTTAACTCCGTCGATAGGACCGCCTTGCTGACTGAAATTCATGACAAATTACCAGCCTTATATCCGTATCTTCATCAAAGCTATAGCAGTCCATCAGCTTTGATGTACAAACAAAACCATATTTTATCGAGTATGGGCTGCCAGCAAGGTGATCCTCTTGGGCCAGCCATTTTTAGTTTGGCAATTCATCCACACATTCAAAATTTAAAATCAAAATTGAACATTTGGTATTTGGATGATGGAACCTTGGGAGGAGATGCAGAAACCGTTATTCAAGATTTGATACATATTATTTCAAAATTTCAATCAATCGGTTTAGAGCTCAATTTTTCGAAGTGTGAAATTTATTTAGACAACACTTTAAGTTTTAATAAAAAACAAGAAATATTAGCTAAATTTGAAAATGTGACACCAGGCATTAAAGTAATAGATGACGGTTCTCTTTTCCTCCTAGGGGCTCCAATCAATGACGCTTCCATAGAACAATTCATTTCCAACGTCGTTACAAAATTTAAAGAAACATCTCATCTTTTAGGCAACATGAATCCTCATTTAGCATATGTCATTATCAAATACTGTTTATTTGTTCCAAAATTTATTTATTACTTAAGATGCACTAATCTTTGGAAACACCCATCTCATTTAGCTCAATTGGATAATTTAATTCGGCAAACATTGTGCGAAATTCTGAATTGTCCAATTGAGGATCATTCTTGGATTCAAGCCTCCTTACCTATTAGATTTGGAGGTTTAGGCATACGTAGTGCATCAAGTGTGGCTTTGCCAGCTTTTTTGTCTTCTTCACATAGTGTGGCCAACTTGTTCACTCAAATTTTGAGTAATTCTACCGGAGCATCGGGGGTCGCTGAGGTGGAAGAAGCCAAAAAAGTCTGGCTTAGAATGGCTGGTGACGGGTCTGGTTTGCCCGACTCTTTGGTTTCGCAGCGTCAATGGGATGACGCTCTCTGTAGGCAGGTTCATACAAACCTACTTAATTCTGCTCTTTTGCCTACAGAGAGAGCCCGCTTGTTGGCGGTCGCTGAACCGGAGTCGGGGCACTGGTTAAAAGCGTGTCCTTCTGTTCACACGGGCACTCTTCTTGACAGGACGTCGTTCTCTGTATGCGTGGGGTTGCGGTTAGGCGCCAAAATCTATATGCCACATCACTGTCGTTGTGGGAAGTGGGTGGATCAGTTGGGATACCACGGGCTATCGTGCCAGAAGAGCGCCGGGCGCCTCCCTCGGCATGCTGGGTTGAATGATGTCATCCGCCGGGGTCTTGCCACCATAAGCGTTCCAGCTGTTCTGGAGCCGGTGGGCATCCTCAGGGATGATGGCAAGAGGCCTGATGGGATGACATTGGTTCCTTGGAAGGATGGGAGGGCGTTGGTTTGGGATGCCACCTGCGTCGATACTCTGGCGCCTTCTCATCTTTCCGGTTCGGCTACGAGGGCGGGTGACGCGGCTTCGGGTGCGGAGGCGTTGAAGCAGCGAAAGTACAGCGGTGTTACTACTGAGTATCACTTTGTGCCTTTTGCTGTGGAGACCCTGGGCCCGTGGGGTCCGAGCACGAAGTCTTTTGTAAAGGAGGTCGCTTCCCGTTTGGTGGAGGCCAGCGGGGACTCAAGGGCCGGTGCGTATTTCGCCCAGCGCATCAGCATAGCTGTGCAACGGGGAAATGCCACCAGCCTTCTTGGGACACTTCCTGCCACTGCCAGTGATTTGGCAGATATATTTTATTTGTAAATATTTTTAGCTTTAAGATTTTATTTTATATTTATCAGTTTATTTTCAACTTTATTTATCTAGATATTATTTTGATTTATTACCTCATGTAAATATTGTTTAATAAAGAGCAACTTAAACATGTGATAAGCGACTTAGATAAGATCATTCTAGGATTAAGCTATTCATGTTTAGTTACTACTTTATTTTGAACATGTTATACGGATGTATTATATATGGTAGACAGACGAAAGCTTTAATATGTAAATGAGGTGGAGGTGCGGTTACGTATGGGTCAGCCTAATAAGCTATGGAAAAGGTATATGAAATATATATGAAAGTCAATGAAGCAAAAATGGTCAAGCCACAGAGAAATGCGGATCCGTGATGTCTGCCTAACGCGCTGTAATCAATAATCTGGATAACTGGAGTTATTCTCCTGTATAAACTTCCTAAGTAAAATCTAGTGTTTATACATAAGAAAAATCTAGAAAATAAGCTCTCAATATAAGCATCTATTTATATATTCTCCTGTATGTATTTTGAATGAATTCACAATAAAGTTCGTACCAAGTTTTTATTATATTCGCAATGACGACGTATTAACTATTGTTAAAATAATTAAAAAGAAAGCATGTACTAGGGGTTGTAAAATAGGTTTACTATTAATATTGTGATACTTTAGTGCTTATTCGTAATATATCAATTAAAACGACCCAATTTTTGGCACTTATTTTAAATACGTATTCATAATTATAGCGAAAGTCTACCTATGAAGATCTGAAAACAGAAGAATCGTTAAGTTTTTGCCTGAGTATTTATTAAGGAACTACTGTCACGTGTTATAAGTTTTAAACACGCTATGTTTAATGTTTGACTGCAATCAAGGTATGTTATTCTTCCAAGCTATTGTTTATTTTTATACTGTTATAAAATACATACATATGTAGATTATAAATATTGTGTTAAATATTTGTAAAAGAATATGTTATGAGGAAATGATAGTCTATTTATTTTAATAAACTATCCTAGTTGTATATTACTGATCTAGAAATCCCGTTAATATAAAAAAGTATAAACACTAAAACAATCAGGCGCTCCTTAATATAATTAATACTATTACTAATCCTCTTATTAATTCATCCTTCATACCATAATATGTTTTAACTTGGTATTTAATGTGTTTTATATTTACATGAAACTTTTTCTTTCAAAGTAGGAATTCAATTCGATGCATTGGGTTTTTCTGTGCATGTACTGCATTAGAGTTTTAAGTACTTTTTTCACACTTACTCCGGCTTTAAGTATCCAAATAATTAAAGTATACTATGAACTGCATACCAATTGACTTTACAAGTTTCTTTCAATAGTAAATTTTAATCCAACCATTGGTTTCAAACAATCCAATTTAGTTCGCTTCATTGCTTCCAGACTTGTCAAGCATGTAATGAAACATATATAATGCAAAAACCCGTCGAAGCGAAAAGATATGTGATACTGAATGCGTCTCTTATTATTGAAGATGCATTACGGCTGGTTCAATTGGTGTCGGACGAGTAAATACATAATATATACGACTCCTTAATTTCATTCGGAGTGGACAGAACCTCTGACAAAATCTTCTAGGTAATGTTTAGCGTTATTAGCAGCGGCGTTGCAATGTATTGGTAGTGATAGGTTGCTAGCCCATCTACCGATATATTACGAGTACATCGACCTTCAGCATCTAACGACATGTCAAGTTGACAGGCAGCTAGTTAACATTCTATAGCTAAGTAAAAGTAAGAGACATAAAACGGAAATATCTTTGATGAGAAAATTCTCTGAGTGTATAGTGGTAATATAGCGTGTCCTTGGACTTGTAATAATTAAATAAATATATGAGATGCGTAATAGTAAGAGACACAACACGGAAATATAAAAAAAAATATTCTAGCGTGTGTTGTAGTAATACAGCGTATACTAGGAATTGTAATGTCGTATATATAATGATTAACATACATACGAGATTCGATGAAAAAAATAACCCATATCTATCAACGCTCATTTCTTACTCCATTCTTCTTTTCTATCATTAGCTCAACCGGAGACGGAAGAAACTTAAATAAAATTATTTAAAGACATCTCATAAAAGAAAGTATACTTAGAAAATCCATCACTCCTTCCCTTGAAACGATACAGATGTTTAAAAATAAACAGATAGTAGTACGAACTTGTAACAAGCGTCGACAATAAGTTGTTAAGCTGATTTATGTAGCTTTAAGTTTAATAACAAACATGCAAATACATTAAATACCATTACTAGATTTGGAAAATATATGGATTTACGACTTGATTTTCAAAAGAGACTATCGATAGATCTTGAATGATCCTGCAAATCTCTCTTCGATAAACTGTACATGTATTGTTGAAGAAGAATTTTTTTACTGCCTACGATTATGTGACTAGAGATTACCGCATTACATACATACATTATATATTCACGTTCCAAACGGGATAGGCACAGACTACCAATTGCCACCTGAACGATCATGACAAAGCTCTTTTGCTTCACTCTCACCTATTAACCTCCACATACATATTCTCCTGTTTTTCACGCTACGAACACCCGCCTTGAGAAGAATTTACGAGGTCCACTTTAGCTCTATAAAATCCATTTTTAACGCAATATTCTGTACCCTATCTTACATTACACAAAAACAGTTCCTTTCGTATCTCGTACCTCAATAAATTAAAAGCTCAAAAAACTTCGTAATTTACATTACTTAAAGAATATATGATATAAAGCCAAAATATCAAAATGTTTTTTATCATCGATACATGCGTATACATAGTTAAGAAGTATAAGGTCAGATAAATTTAAGACTAAAGGAGTGATTGCCAGCTGAGGTTAGGTAATTTGCCATGACAGATGTTCCGAAAATAAACAAAGCTTCGACCGTGTGCATGTCACTTTACTTAGCTGTCACATACAGCTTTGACTTCGTGTTCTATGTATTGTTGGTTTTGTAATCCCATAGGGAGTCTGCTTTCTCTCTGAGTAAATATTACGTGGGCAGAAGTTCAGGAGGAAGGATTTATAATAATATATTTGTTGTAATATATATAATATGATTAATATTAATGAAGGTTTGTATGAGTTTAAAAAGCCTAAATTATAGATACAGCTACATATATAATCTTTATGGGGTATACTATGAATTTATAGAACGAACAAAAATTTATAACAAGTAAAATGAAATAGATCCTGCTCTAAACTAAATGCTAGATGAATTAATGATAGTTTTTTTTTGTTTTATTTTAATTAGATATGTATCGGGGTAGCTGTGGCATCGAGTACTACCTGTAGAAGAAAGCGACTAAGGGACTAGGGGTCAGTGGAAACTCTTGGACGATGGATCAGTCACAAATATTCTACATCAATGTCATAATGCTTTTGCTAAAAGTAACCGAAGAGATATAATATCTCCGTCCACCACGAAACGGATTAAGAAACAAGATGTTTCTTACATAAGTTATATTAAAGCTTAGAACTAGAGATTGAGCTGTTAACGATCATAGGTGAAATTGTCTCTAAGTAGCTGCTAATACTAGAGTCGAAGAGAAACTTGTCATCGACTCGACTTGTACAAGTTATTCTGATCTACTCTGAGATAGCATCTAAGCAAATAAGTAAAAGCAAGTCACATATTGGTTTCTTCTAGTCTAACGACTTGAGTCACGGAAATACTTTCTTACTGCTCAGAATGTTTTAATTACACGTGATTGTTACCAACACAACGTTTAAGTCATTCAATCGCAGATTCTGAAACTTATTACGTGGGAACGGATCTCGAAACCGTAACTTACCGAGTTTCCATCATTTTAACAGCTACCAACTATAAAACATTACTGCAATATTTATGAACGGTACATTGAGAGCTGATGAAAATATTTAATAAACAAAATATTTATTTCTCCTAGAAGCTGATTCTATGATCTAATAAAATACTTCTATAGTTTGCAAAAACGAATATAACTAAGATACATAGATACTAAGATCGTCATCTAACCAGTAATTATTAAAACTTACAAAATTTCATTAGATTTATCTCAACAGAAGGTATATATGTATTTAATTATAGAGATCTATTTATAATCACTCATTAATTAGTCTTTGCCTAACCAGTTAGAGATGTAGAGGCGTGAATATAATGCATTAAATTTCCAAAAATACACGTTTTGATTAATCTGCCATCTAAACTCACACCTTACAGACTTGGTTAATTAGATAATAGATTAAACGCGTGAAGAAATAATGAATTGCCAGACATTCAATTTACAAAGAGACTTGACCATGACACCAAATGGTTTTATTAATGATCGAAGACCTACGTATGGTAAAGTAGTGTGTAATTTAGTAGGTGTTTGATGGATCGTATGAATCGCATTGAACGGGAAATGGGCGGTTGAAGCCCCTTTGCAATTGCCAAATTGCGCAACTAATCGACATCTAGTTGGAACTATAGAGCTATAATTTTCTGTTGACTGCGTCTTGAATTGGAGCTTCCGATCTATTGTAATAACTGTTGGTTGATAAACCATACTAGGTATTGTTCTTGGCGAAATTGATTCAATTTGGAGACATTCTTTTTAAGGCGGGTGTAAGCGTGAAGTACAGAAGCAAGAGAGATTTGACAGGATCATTTCAATAAACGATAGTCGAATCGATAGTAAAGGCGTGAATACATGTGTGTATGTATGTATTTAATGAGAGCTTCTGTTCTATTTGTAATTGCCGTTGGTTGATAAACCACTGGTACTGGTTCTGGTGAAATTAATTCATTAGTTTTGAGACTATATTTAGTCTTAATATTAACATAGTAATAAAGATCACTTGTATAAGATAAGATGGCTTGAAACTAAGTTTAGTTAATTTTGTTGTTCTTCTGGCAAAAGGCAAGTTATGAGCCAAACATGACTCTAATTGCAGCAGTAAGTCGTGATTTTAAACAGTACAGTTTCAAACTCTACAATTAGTATACATACAGAAAAAAAACAACGTAATTTTCAACGATATTCTTTACTCTAGTTACACCTTTCTTAATTATGCTTCCTATTAATACCCATACAACTACCACTCTTTATCCAAACCACATAAATTGTATCCACTTTATATCCTATTCCATTAAAAGAAATTAATATTTCCGTCACATTTCCCGATTGCACGCACCTACTTTCATTACCCAGAACTGTAACCACTATTATCACAAGCACAATTCTAAGGCGTTTATTATATTGTTATGACTGTCATTAGTCTTACAATAAAATAACATGTTATGTTGACGGTGCAATAGTGAAGTAGAAAGTACATGTAATGACACACTTGCCTCTTTCCTACTGACTGTTGCATTGGCAACCGCAACTGATGTCATCAACATTGTTATTGTGGCCTGATTAATACAAATACCTATGTTATATGGTAGTGCTTAGGTTATAAAAGTAAGACCCTCTCAAACTCTCCCCCGGCAAGGTGGGAAGACGACCTGCGCAGGTTGGCCGGCATCGAATGGATTCAGACAGGCTAATGATGATGATGACCCTCTCAAGTTCTTATGTATTTCAGAAATAAGTCATGTTCATTTGTCCAACAAAACTAATAGTTTTATATCCAGAATATGCTACGTCGCTTTCAAGGAATTAAGTCGTGTTTTCAGTACACGGATTTGTTTAAATAAAACCTTTGGTAATAAGTGTCAAAGACAAAGTTTGTAAAATTAATTACATAATGTGTAATATTTACCAGATTGGTTTTTTATAACACATATTTATAGAATGTGGTAAGCCTTCGATTTTTAAACTTTATAATGATTTTATAATATTTTTTTACTATTATATAATACATTACAAAAGATTAACCCGATTATGGTCCAATCCCACAGGTAAAATCGTTGCATTGTACCCGTTACCCACGCTGTCATAATACCACAAACCGCAGATGTATTGAATTATAATATCTGTGCACATTTTGAACGTAAGAGTATGTAATGGTAAATTATATTCGATTTAATTAACACAAGGTGTTCATTATTATTATGTATATATATGACTGATATTGTATGCAGGGTAAACGTTAGAACTCATCATACAATCTGGATATACAGAATAAAATATGTTTTTTTTTTTAATAAACAAGTATATTACGAAGTTTGCTTTTGAATGAGATCTACCTATTTATTTCAATTCTGTACTTTTAGTAATATTAACTCGATGAAAGTTTTATTTTTTTAATATTATATATCTTTGGTTAGTTATATTCTGTTTCTATTTTGATTGATTTTATTTAAAATATTGTTTTGTTTTTCATTACACTGTTCTTCTTGATTAGTATATTTATTTTATGCCAACCAAACCAAACCAAACTTATATCGAATGGAATTTAAAGTACAACAACATTCTTAACACTCATTCGTCTATGGTGCGTCAACAAAGTCAGCAGCTCAGTGAAAGTTGAAAATACAAATAATTATTTTCGGTTGAATATTTAGTCAATTGTGATGCTGAACTGGCTAAATATGTTCGCTTTGGGATAAGGTTTGGATCCTCAACTGGAACGAACCGAAGAACAAGGAAGAGAAGAATTGGAGCATCGATTTCGTTTTTCTTCGGTTGTAGCGGCTGGCGGCGTTGATGTAACCATGGCGATGAAATAACAAGAAGTTCAAACGCCGTGGCATCAGTGTTTGTGCTTCAGCCGACATAACCTTAGTGGTGAATGGCTTAATAGAGAATTAAAAAAAAAAAACATTCTTAACACTACTAGATACTTATTGGATATATGTATACGTAAAATATAGGTCTAAAGAAAAACCTCGAAGTCTATATTTATGAAAATTTCTGGACTTAAACCTTTTTTTTTAATTAGCACTATATTTTTCCGTACGTTTTGGGTTTTTCTTTTGTATACAGCCTGATTTTCGCCAAATAAATGCACTCATGAAACTATGAGTAAAATTTTATTCATGATTATATTGATACAATAGCTTCGATTTTAAATTGGAATCTTTTAGTATGACTTAAAACTTTTAAGTTAAGAAAAATCTTAATCATATCATATCTTACTTAAAAGATATTTTTTTGTTCCCAAAATACCTACATACATACACATTACGCCTGATTCCCTGTAGAGAGGTAGGCAGAGATCACGTATCCCCATTTGTCCCGATCCTGACAGACCACTTTCAGACCACAGACCACTTTCGCTTCATTGACACTCATACATTTTCTGATACACACTCGGCTCTATAGGTACTCCTAACGTCACCCTTTATCAATATAGCTTATTGAATAATATACTATATATTATTCTTCACATGTGTTATTATTAGCCACGATGGTGATATCATGGTTTGTTATGTATGATGAAGATGCGTAATACTGCATTTTTGGTTCGTACATTACGTGCATGGGTGTCATTGTACTAAACAAAACTATTCGAACTCAATTTAACAATAGAAGCGTATTACAAAAGAAGTATGTTGATTACATCCATTTATAACTAATGCATTATCATTGAATTGATTGTTTGTAAAAAATGAACAACTTGCTTATGCTGAAAATATTCGAAATTGATAAACATAATATGCGTTTTATGTTTTTTTACATACGTATGTACTATACGATTTGTTTAAATAATGTAAAAATAAAAAATTTATTAAATAACTTTTTTATAAGTACTAATCTCTACGCTTTGTTACACGTATATACATTAAAATAACATTGATTTCACTGATGTAACTTTAACTATAGAACAAAAAATACTACTTGTAATTTATTGCTATTACTCTTGTGCAGGAGTCAGCTTCGGCGAATTTTATATCAGTTTTTTTTATTATAGATATTGGAATTTCTAGTAAGTCACCAGTGCTAGTCTGGGACGTAAAACAATGCTAACTACCTGGCGTTGTTCCGGGCATGTTGTAGAAGGCGATTAAGGGAATATGGGTCAATAGAATTTGCTAGGCGATGGGCTAGCATAATGTCACTTATAATAGATATGTTTTCATGTACTTATCCAAAATTCTGTCCAACCCGAAAGGGATTAGAGGAAGTGACCTTAAATGTATAAATAAAGGTATCTTCTAGTAGGAATAGAACTTTGCCGAATCCTATACATATAGTTGTTTGCTAACAAATAAATGCAATGATCAGACTAAAATTGTTTATTTTTTATTCTATATTGAAATACGCACGTATTTACTTCTACAACACACCATGATCTACTAACTATTACTTGATACCTATGACCTTGCACACTCTATAACGAAATTAATTCTTTTATTGCATAGGAAAAAAAGGAATGCATCATGAATTTTATGACCTAATTCTTTGTAAGTATATGAATCCCCATTATAATTTAGTACTTCATTCATAAAATTTAATAAAGTTTTTCACTGACGTTGGTTGGTATCAATATCTCTCTGAACTTTTATTTTATTTCGATGACGACAGGTAACTTATAATTTCGCAACACCTGTCATTATGTCACGTCAGATTTATTCCACAATTATTCTCCGAGTTTTGTGGTGTAGGCGACGACTGTATTGAGCGCAGATAAACCTAATAAGATACAGCACGAAACATGATGTGATAAAATAATTATGAGATTGTTACGAAAGGGAACTAGTATGTTAGACAATCGCTGATATTGTTTTTCAAGTTTGTCTATGATTCAAGATAACTGTTTTGAGTAAGGTTGCTTGAAAGTGCAAGTTTGGGACGAATTAGTAATAATAAAATAATAATAATAGTGTAGGACATTACTACACCGCCCTAGCTAAGTACATTTAAGACTTGTGTTAAGGGTACTAGTCAACGTATATGTAAGAAATATATACTTATTATATATAGATAAATATAGCATATATAATCAACGACCAGACTGGAAAGCAGAAGAAAAGCGTAGTTCTTAATCACAATTAGCGTTCAGGCGTCTCACTGATAGCAGTTAATGTTATCTTTCCAACTGACACTTTAATTCATGTATATACCAATGGAACTGAGATGATGATATATATCATTACATACGCATCACGACTTGTGTATGCAGACTCCCTTTTATTGTGACGGGGTAGTCAAAGGCTTAAGCGCGTGTCTCGGAAATTTCGAGGGCATTTTAGGTATGAGCCACTCAAAGTTCCAGTATATATGTATAAATATATAGCCATATGAGAATATCTAGTATATTAAATAGTTATTGTAATGTGAAAGCTGACGAAGGAGATATCCCAAAATACTGATGTATACGATGTTCTGCCCACCACAAAATATATAGAAGCTATAGATATATAGGTATAGATAGAACAGTATTCTTGTAAACCTAATATTTAATCAATAAACGTAATTACTAAGATTAAAATGCAATGGAAAGTTTGCCTAAGACTTAACAATATTATAGTACCGGCTAGATTTGTAGATTACAATATAAGCTTTACCACAGCCAATTACTCGTATAATAAGTAGCATTAGTTCCTTTACTAAGCGTATCGATCTGGTCCTACGATAAATTGTCTAGGCACTATTTTTCCACTCGTAGGTACATTTAGGTCCGCGTAATGGTCCTAAGGCCGGCTTAAAAGTGAAAGTGGCTCACCTCGAAGCTGCAGTGCTCCTGCTGTAACACCAGCACCTTTTTGAAGAAAATCTGGGGCATTTTTGCTGATTTCGACCCTTTGAATATAAACTTAAGTATCTAATCTTGATGGACACTCAAACTTGAGTTTTCAGTCATGGTATATCACAGTTGATTGATAATGTCTTTTCGTTTACTTTTAATACACAAGTAGGTTATGCAATCGAATATTAAATTGAATATTAAACGCGAGTGAACATTAAAAAAAGTAATGAATTTTTTAAACACTGTAACATGTGGTTATTTTTATGCACTCAAACACAAACAATGACGCAAGGAACATTAAACATTATGCCAATTACATCCTGAAATTGCACATTTAAATTGGGTTTTTGAACCTTAAGTTCAATATTGTTGAAAGGAACCTTTCGCTTTTGAGCTTAGATCGACAACTGCACAACATTGCTTGTGTTATTAGACCTCTAGCCGTAATGTTGCAACGTGAGTAACCGGCACAGTGTGTATTCGAAAACCTAATGTAATGCTATAATAATAAGCTATACTTTTGCGACTACAAATAAAATGTTTGTTTCTTTAAATACGAGTATATTATATTTAGTCACTAAAACAGACTTTTATAGACTCTTTCATCTTCAGAAGAGATGCTACACTGCTAATAAATAGATTTAATAAAATAGATAGATAATATATTCAATTAACATCAAGTGGTACATTAAATAAAAAAATATAAGCCAATATAACTTCATCATTTATTTTACAATTCAATCAACTTTTTTACACTAAGTACAATCTTTGTCACTGACGCATAGCTAAGTTTATAAATAAACATAAATTGAATGCTTGTGCAATACGCAATGCTGATTTTATGGTTTTCTATTTTCAATACGGTCCTTTTCTGTGAAGAACTTTAAGTTATTACCTTTTAAATTCAAGTACTAAATATAACAGTACCTACCATAATCCTAATACCATCAAAATTTAGTCCATATTTAATTATATCGCTTTGTTTTGGTGTGTTCGTTGACTCTTGTTGCGCTATTGAGAGCATGAAAAAAGAAAGTTGTTACAAGGTACCATTTGCATAAAGATCGTGTTTAAAAGCATTCGCATTTAATAATCATAATTTGTAAAGCCTTAACAGATTATTGTTTGTGCACTATCAATCTAGTTCTTTGTTACGCTATTGCACATCTTTTTATGCATGAAAAGTATCTGTATATTTTTTGTATTAATTTTATCCTTGACTCTATTGTTTTGCTTTACTTAAGTGAGAATACCAAAGACAATAAAAAAACTTGGGTAAACGTTGTGTTATCATTATAAGAGAGACATTCTTGTTAAAGATAAATAATATGTTGAAATTCGCTTTATTATAAAATAAATAAAACAAAAATTATCAATTCGAATTTACTCATACGTAACGCATCGATGTATCAACTACAAATTGCTCAATCGCGGACATATCGATTAAGTTAACTTCCGATGACAGTATCGGGTTGAAACATCAACTAATTTGCATATTTGCACAACAACACTTGCGATAAATAAGATGTCCGATTGTATAGTTTTGTAAGTATTGAAAATTTTATGATTCAAAATCATATTCCATTCCGAAATGTATTTCTTTTTACTGTTAAATTTTATGGTTATCATAAATGTAAGTTTAAAAATGAAATATTCAAGTTTCTATCTAAAAAAGATCTATACGTTAACCCTAATCTGCATTAACCTCCTCTAATCGCTTTCGTGGTTGACAGAACATCAAAGCCTTGCACCTAAATCACTGGCTTGGCATTTATCATCTTTTACAAACTATAATAAAATATTAATTTAGGGGTTGGGAATATTTACCTAAAAAGGTAATACTAATGATAAATTAATAAAACTATTAATATGCGCATTGCCAACTTAAAAAAGCAAAATCTCTTTGACCTAGAGACACAATTATTACATAACACTCATAACTATGTTCCTATATGAGATGGTCGATAATATTTAATTATTTCTACTCTCGTTTTCAAAACGAGAACTCCGTTTTATAACATCGTAAAATCGGTTCGCGAAATCGTCGGTTCAACCGGCATAGCAGGTAAACGATAAAATAATCTAGGTGAAGAATCGATAATTTGCATGTTTGCGCAACACTATCACCGCGGCCATCGCTAATTGGTCGATGTATCGATATCAACATCGATGTTGAAGAACTGGGACGTGAAACTCACTTCCCTATGGAATACAAACATATATTCAAGCCTCATTTCTCCAGCGGGTAAGGTAAAGACTATAGATCACCAGCATGTACGAGCTTGACAAAATTCTCTTGCCTCTCTCACACCTATTTACCTTCTCATACATGTTTATCTGGACTTTAAGCTACATACACGCCTTAAGAAGGTCTTTTTTGAATTGAATTTTTCTTTGCGACATTCCACTTTGACCCCTACCATCAATTTTGATTCTTTTAATTACTTTCGTAACATTGCTTTTAACCATCTGCTCCATGCACTCATTAAAATATTTGACAGAACTCTAAAAGTTAATTAACTAAACTTAGTATTAATAATGCAATCAAGTTATTTTATTTCTTATAACTTGTAAAAAAACGTTCACCGAGAAGCACGATAGGAGTGACATTGTACTTTGACAATGGTAAAACTAGTGTGATAAGGGAAGGTTGCGGTTTAAAATAAGATTTAGTGACTAAGATTGAAGAGGGCGTGATTTGTTGGTTGGGACATGTTATGCGGATGAATTACAGTAGATTGGCAAAATGAATATTTGTGGGTGAAGTGGAAGGGCGGTTACGTAGGGGCCGGCACAATAAGACATATTACAGTAAGATTGACGCCATATTGAAAAAGGGTGACGTACCTAAAACCGCCGAGTGTGTATGAAGAGATGTATGAGTGTCAATGAAGCGAAAGTGGTTAGTAGAGATCGGGACAGTTTGAGATCCATGATCTCTGCCTACCCCTCTACAGGGAAACGGGTGTGATGTGTATATAAGTATGTACATATGTATACTCACATACTTCTGAGACTTTAGACGGGTACGCACAATTTATTATGTACATTAAAAAAACCGAGAAATGACTCTTAATTATTTTATCCAAATAAACTTTTAGCTAAATAATATTATCATTGATGAGGAAAATATTAACTGCCTAAGATTATGTGACTGTAGATTACTGCATTACATACATACATTCATAAATTCACGCCTCTACGTCCCCAACAGGATAGGCAGAAACTGACGATTGCAACCTGAAACGATCCTGCCAAATCTGTTTTGCTTCACCCACACTCATTAACCTTCTCATACATACTCTTCTGTTTTTCACACTACGTACACCCGCCTTGAGAAGAATGTCTCCAATTTGATCTGAACAAGTTTTACGCAATATACCCCATCCAACTCTACTCTATTGCAATCATAGCACATATATACAATTGTTTTACTTTCTGCTTCATGTACTATGGTTCTTTTTCTTTTTGGGATGGACAAAACGCCAAAGCCAGAGACACGATATATATTATGTATTATGGGTCACATTAAGCTTTAATGTCAGGATTGTTATAGCATTGAATTGCATATGAAACTTCGCTAAACTAATATAATATACTAATTACATTAGAAGCATTCCGCACATATCAGTAGGTATCTTGAAAAATGCTAAGCATATTCATTGTTGCATTGTTCCATGAGAAACATTAATCCCAACAGTAATTATTGCACTTATGTACATTTGCATATATAATAAGCAATTATTTAAAAGGTATATTTATTTATAACTAGAAATATGACGAGTACAATGAGTCCAAACAATGAGAATTATTTTATAGTTTAGTAGAATATATCTGAATAGTCTAAAGTGCTGTCTTGTATCGTTTAATATTATAGCATAGTTAGTTATTCTAACAGACGAATTGTTGTATAGGGTAGTAAAATTAGGTTCTTACTTGCACTAGTACATTACTTATATTACCTGTGTGTCTACATAGATGACTACTCCTATTTCAGCAATAATTAACGCATATTATTCAGCAACATCTTTAATAAAATCATAAACTTGGTCGAAATCACATTATGGTCCATATAGATTTAAAAGAAAAGTAGTACTGTGCTTAATATATGTAAGTATGAGTAAGTATTGTAAAAGGGTGAGTTTGAGACTAAAATAAAATGTATAAAAATATTTTTAGTTATTTAGGGTGGTTATCGAGCAACCCTTCAACCTGTTGAAATCCATTTTAATCTGAATTCAAATGCAATGCAAACTATCAGACTGTTTCCTCACTTTACGTTTTAACCCAGCACTTCAGGGATACGTGATGCGTATGTACGCAAAGCTATTAAGCCGTAACTTTCACAAGAGATAATGTTAATTTGAGTAATTTAATCACTAATATGATAACAAGTACAGCTAGTACGAAAGTTAAATAACTAGCAGCCATTAGTTCTGCTTTAGAAGCACTACGTACAAGTTTTAAAATTCTAATTGTTTCGTATTTGAATACGCGTCACGTAAAGGAAAACTTTCTCCTGTGATCAACGAAAAAGGCTTCCAATTCATCAGGCATTCCATTCCACCTTTGTTTTCGATACTTGCCTACATAACCGACCCATATAGAGTCTAGCCTGTATAGAGGCATAGATCCCGACCAATTGTAAATATATTGACTTGCCGTTATGTATTACGACTATTATCCCTTCCAGTCAGAGGTTGGTTATTCGGTATTCAAAATTATGTCATGTATAATATTATTTTCATTAGATATTCAGTTATTAAAATTACAGCTAGTGAGCCTTGTCGCCGTTAAAGGGTTTGATTATTGTCAATAGGTAAACTCGATATTTTCCCGCGTAGATAAATTATAGGTGAATCATTTTAGCAATTAAATACCAACAATTAACAATTAAGTACAACTACAAAAGACCAGCAAAATCACGAAAATACTGTTGACATTCGAACCAGGAAGTCAACATGCTCTTTACTTACACTTACACTATGTAATTACCAAAACACTTAAGTCGAGTAAAATTACGAAAACACTGTTGGCAATCGAACCTGGAACTGACTCTTATAGCAGTAAATTTGTATATACCTGCACTACAGTTCCCTTCATGATATATGGTCGTGTTACACAAATAATAAAGTTATAACAAAAAACAAATATATGATTTGAAAATACTTACAGCTCCATTCCTTCGATCAGTAATCCAAGCTGTTCTTCGATTCAAAGAAAATCCGTTGGCAATTTTCTTCCCCAAAATGACCAGCAATCCAGGACGATTTTTCAATCGCCGTGACCTTCGCGCCACACAATATCTCTCCATTCTCACATGCACTTTAACGTTTATTTGAAACTAATGGGCTCTCACGGATATTAACAGTCAACCTCTTTTCACAACTAATCTACAGGGTTTCACAATGGAGAGATAAAACCTTATTTCTCTGTACAATTTTCAACACAACCGGCGCGCGTGAGGACCTATCCGATTCTAAGAAGAAAAATTAAAAGGAATACACGTCCGTAATGTGATATAATATAAATTAAATGTTACGTGATGTCTCCGAGATGCCGGTAGTGATTGTATCACATTAGCCTGAAATACTGGCCTCTTGAGCGTATGGTTTGATTTAATTATTTAGAAAGTTCACACGGAAAATGGTCTTGGGAAAGATCGCGTCTTTGTGACTTTACTATTATAGGAAACTGTTTGTTTATAAACAACTAATCTTTATTTACAATAATAATCTAAGTAAAACACGCACTAAATAAAAATATAAATGTAACTAGTTCATAAGGAAAATTTTCTAAAATGCTATTTACGTTCCTATTTTTCTTTAGAATACTATTTAGAAGATTCTAGTACTTTCTTTAGTTGCAAGTGAAACTAAAACGCCTGTATAGTTAGATGGTCAACAGACAATTAAATGGCAGAGCCTTTTTCGTGTTGCGGTGTATCGGAATGGATACAAGCACGTGACAGGAATTCAATCGAATGTATATCAAAGGTGAATATTTGAGTGACCCTCTTCTTACTACATAGAATAATATCTTAAAGAACACGCTACAACGATGTTTATGTATGCACTTACTTTTCTTTTATTTTAATGTTTTAAAGCCTTTTAATTTTTTGTGAATAATTTGCATAAATACATAACGTTTTAGGGGTGGACATAGCTTCAAAGTTATCTCATTATAAAGTTTTTTTTTCATGATATAAAAATATGATTTTACTTCAGAGTCATAATACAGAGAATCATTTTAGCAGTTGGTAACCAGTCATCAATTCCTGTAATACTTAAGACATTTAATATAGCTTTGTGACTAATTAATTCTATTCTCAGAATTCTTTTCATTTGAATCAGTTGCAATTACATGTAATAGTATAATTCTATTACATATACATCACGCCTTATTCCCTGTAGATGGTTACAGTCACGGATCCCCATTTGTCCCGATCCAGACAAACCACTTTCGCTTCATTGCTACTCATACACCGATCCGAAAGATCCTTTTACAATATAGCGTCTATCTGACTGTCTTATGTCTTATTGGGCTGGGTTAAACACCCTCCCATTTTACCCACATAACATATTATTCTTTTTGACAATTTATACTTAACATTGAATCTTTACTTAAGATACCATCTGATACATTTGTCTCCTTATTCTTTGACGTGGAGCAGACAAGTGTGACCAATACCTTCCTTAGGTATTCATCGCGCGCCTCATATGTTACCATTTAGTGACCAATATTGCTAACCCACATTGGGAGTGCCGCAAGGACGATCTTTGTTTATTTACGTCGTAGACTAATGCTGGGATGGCAGGCTTAGAGATAATAATATTATAGGACATTATTACACCAATTGAACTAAAGACTTGTGTTAAGGGTACTAGTCTACGTGTATTTAAGAAGTATATACTTATTATATATAGATAAATACATATATAGCATATATAATCAACGACCAGACTGGAAATCAGAAGAAAAGCGTAGTTATTAACTCTGCCTCCACCGGGAATCGAACCCGGGACCTCACGATTAGCGTTCCGGCGTCTAACCGATCGCGCCACGGAGGCCATCAAGAGATATTTTACACATACATCACGCCAGTTTTTCTACAGAGGGGTAGGACCACAGACCCTCTTTTGTCTCGATCTTGACATACCACTTTCGCTTTATAGGACATTGTTACACCTCTTTTTCTCTCTTGCTACACTAACACCCATTAACCTTCTTTTCTGTTCTCCACGCTCCGTACACCCACCTTAAGAAGAAGGTTCAATAATTCAACATTCTTCTTCTTTGTAGCTATACTGTGATAGTTTTGTCTCTTCCTATCATAACTTTGGTATTTTTTTAGTGAAAAATATGCTGATTGAACTAAAAAATAGAGCTTAAAATCGCGATTCAGCTTATTAAAAAAAGTTTTTTTTATTATTATGAGATATCACACTATCGTCGCAAAGGAGCGATATATTGTTCAATATACCTAGATATACAATAAATGTGTCGCATACTAGCTGAATCATAAAAAGAATATTATTTTTAGCCCATGTACAAACTCTAGAACCAATTATGGTAGCAGAAATAACAGCTAATTGCAAAATATATATAAAAATCAGTACGTTAGGATTCATCTAAAATTCACACCTTACGTCCCTTTCAGGATAGGCAGAGACTATCGATCGCCATCTTGAACGATCCTGACTAATCTTTTACGCCTTTAGAAGAATAATTCCAAATGTATATATCTATGTCTAGTATATGTTTAAAAATACCTCTGATTCAGACTAAAATAGCAATTCCAATACATATTGCTTTGCTACTTGATTGCTTAACTTTTAAAGTTAAGTATGGAATATACAACTACTGCTACATTCGATCATTTACTGTTATATTTTAGATTACTAATGAACACGAAAATTTTGTAGCATTTATTAAAACAGATATTATATACAGATTAAGGTATTATCAAAAACTTTAATCCAACATATAGGTTTGCAATCCTTTTCTTCACATCCAGTCTATTTGATATATCTCTATATCTATTTGGTTCGGTCCGTATGATTCAATTATATAGCGCTTCTTAAAACTCAGATTCATCTTCGTCTATAAACATTTCTTCTATAAAAACAGAAAAAATACTATAACCCAGGAAATTAACATTCATGTACATCCAAAAAAAAGACAATACGCGTCCACGACCATTAACCCTTGCGTGGTAGTTAAAGGTTCAGGTGTCCATGTCCGCAAACGCGAAGGTAGTAATGCTATGGCCATCTTGAACCCACGAGTTGACCAGATACACAAAGTCTACCGTATCCCATGACGACCTCCGTGGCGCGATCGGTTAGACACCTGAACGCTAATCGTGAGGTCCCGATTTCGATTCCCGGTGGAGGCAGAATTAAGAACTTCGCTTTTCTTCTGTTTTCCAGTCTGGTCGTTGATTATATATGCTATATGTGTATTTATCATATAATATGTATACATTTCTTAAATATACGTTCACAAGTACCCTTAACACAAGTCTTAAATGTACTTACCAAGGGGCTTGTTAAATTTGTGTAATAATGTCCAAATATTATTATTATTATGACTAATTTATGAATGGAGAAGTGTAATACCACCCTAAAATATAAATAGAAAATATAAATATAAAAAGGTAGATGATGATGAAAGATGGGTAACGCAACTCACCAGGTAATACAACTTCAGATTTATTCATCGTATGTTTCGGTAAAGGTTGTGGATAACAGAAAGTGTTACCAAAATGCTTCAATTCGCTCGCATTCGGCATATCATGACAAGACGGTATTGAGCATAATCTACCTTTTATTATGTTGCCTAGTTTTAGTAGACACTGAAAAAAGATAACAGTATAAGAACAAGTTGCAATTTCAGAAGTAAGTACATACACTTACATAGTTCTTAATTAGTAGTGTAAGATAGTTAATTACAAAACGTACGTAATGTAGCTTTTTGTTTCAGAGAATACATATGTTTAATATACATTTACTTCATTTAGTCCCTTTCGGGGTTGACCGAACCTTGGAGACATGAAAACATCTCCTTGACCACTAAGCACTAGCCCATCGCCCAATAGATTCAACATAACCCTAGTCTCTTTGTTGGCTCCTACAACATACCGAAAAGAACGGCAGCTAATTAGCTTTTTTACGACCCAGTCTAGCACTAGCAACTAACCGTTCTTCGGAGATAGTGTTTGTGTCTTTCAGCTTACTTTATGCAATTTTATTAGTTTTTGCTGAATTACTACCAACAGTTGTTATAATAAAACCACACAGTTACAGTTGTTATAAATGACGACCTCCGCGGCGCGATCGGTTAGACACCTGAACGCTAATTGTGAGGTCCCGAGTTCGATTCCCGGTGGAGGCAGAGTTAAGAACTACGCTTTTCTACTGCTTTCCAGTCTGGTCGTTGATTATATATGCTATATATTTTATTTATTTATTTTATTTTATTTATTTATTCTTCCACATACATCGATCATTACAGGTTAAACCTAATGCAATCGAGTAGGACATTTATGAAAAATATATATATAAAAAAAAACCTTAACTAATTAATTACTATAAATCACTCTTATAACTAATTATATACAATCCTACTGTTTTGAATTCGCTCAGAGCACACGAAAACAGGTCTATTTCCTCAGCCATGAGGTTGAGAACCCGAATGGCACGGGACAGTGGCGCATCGCGCTGCAACCGGGTACGCCCTCCTCCACAAGCAGACGAGGCCTACGCCGCCGCTCCACATACCCCCGCGGGACACAGAGGCCCAACAGACACAATACATCCGCGTGGTGCACCCTACCTATGAGCACCTTGAACACGTATGTCACCAGAGCCATCGTCCTCCTAACTCTCAGCTCATTGTACCCAACCATGCCCAGAACGAACAAAGTGGGATACATGAGTGGGTAAAACGGATATACACCATACAAGCGCAAGTACAAATATCTAATGAATTTATTTTGAATGCGCTCCAGCATGAGAACATATTTATTTTCATGTGGAGCCCAAATAACTGCGTTCCATTCTAATTGAGACCTGACTAAGGCGTTATAAAGTGCTATAATTGCACTTATGTTTGTGAACTTGTTCACCCGGCGCAGCAGAAAACCAAGATTCCTAAATGCCCTTTTGCAGCATTTCACTATGAACTCGCGGTAGGTAAGGTGCGAGTTCAGGGTAACGCCCAAATCCCGGACCTCCGTTACTCATGTCAAGGGAGTACCGTACACCTCATATTCGTGTTCAACAATGTTACGTGCCCTGCTGAACGTAATTATGACGCACTTTGACACGTTGAACTTAAGGCAATTAACGTCACTCCAAGCCACGACCCTATCAATGTCCTGTTGTAATTTTTGACAATCTTCCCTATTCCTAATATGCATTGCAAGCTTGAGGTCGTCGGCAAACAACAGACACCTGGCATGCCTCACTACCTCCGGCAGGTCATTCACCATGAGGAGGAACTGCAGCGGGCCCAAGTTACTGCCCTATGGATTTATCTATATATATAGTATATACACGTTTCTTAAATATACGTTGACTAGTACCCTTAACACAAGTCTTAAATGAACTTACCAAGGGGCTAGTTCAATTGGTGTAATAATGTCCAAATATCATTATTATTACTAAAACCAAACTGGTCAATACTTACACTCCGCGCTGCCAGACTCACTGACCCCTTCGCATAAACCAATGACGACTGCAGAAGCTTATTCAGTCTAGTTCTCATTTTAAATACTGGAACGGAATCTTTCCTTTCCAGAAATCCTCAAATCAGAAAAAGGATTAACATTTACTTTGCAGTTTGCGTTAACTTAATATAAATATTCCACTTATATGCAATGAATAGTTTTGCAGTGAATTAAACCTAAATGCATGAACACAAAAGTGATTGATGGAATATAAAATGAATCATAGAATATAATGTTACTATACAGACAGCCATTTTCTTTTCAAATACATATATCTATTTATATAAAAAAAAATTGAGTTGAATAATGAACCCTTACCTGCGTACACTCTGTGTGAATAAACAGCTGTAGTGGAAAACAAAATCTTCACATCCGGAAAATATACTTCGATCAAATTCCACAGTTTCAAAATGTGTCCATCCTTCGGGCCTTCAACATATATGAACAGTTCTTTCTTCGTATCAATTGCAAAGCCTGTTAATTTACAATCCATTTTCATCCGAGACTTCATACAATCATTTATATCATGCACAGTTTGCAAGAGAGCCGACACATAATCGCTGTACGCTATGAAATACAATCTCGAATAATTCGTCGTCAATTTAGGATAGCAGCCCACGAATCCTATCGAAACTTCTACAGTCATTTGCGCCTCCAAAACGACTGAAGGTGGGAATTTTATCATGGGTTTTGCAGGCACAATTAGGCCGGGAGAATTTAAATTTCGATTCAATTGGGTGAAGGAAGTCGGAGCGCTTTGGGGCAGATCGGGAACAGGCGGGTTGAGGGGAAACTCTCCCCTGATCACTCTTGTGACCTTCTCCGCAATTGGTCTACAGTCTACTTTGCAGACAGCTAGTAAAATATCCAGCGTGTGTTGAGTGGACGAACTTTTTTTACTCTCTCGCTGTTCTTCTTCGCAATTAATCTGTGGTATTATAATGCCATGCAGCTAAAACAGGAAAGTAAGTTATGTAATACGAGTAGAAAGCATAGAGAAGATCCAGTAGATTACAGTAGTAGAGTAGTAGTAGAGACAGTTAGACTTATATTGGACGATGACGTGAATTAATTTATTACTATAAATTATATTAATATAATATTTGATTTTATATCAGTGAGTAAAGGGTTCAAATTGAAGCTTGTATCAATGGAAATGCTTTCTGATTTTTTATGAACATTAATTATTGTTTTGTTAAAAGATTGTTTATTTTTGTCAAATAAAGTATTGTGTCGACTTGTGTTCTACATGATTTATATCTAACTATTAAACTGACCTCAATTTCGAGAGGATCATCCATGAAAGCTGAAATAATTTCCGTTCCCATACCATTTTCTAATATGATGGAATGGTGGTCATTGATATCTATTTCTTTTTCCACCAGATGCCACGGGGAATCGTGAATTTGGTCTCCCAGGCGACATCTCGTGAACACGTATACTATTCTGATGAAATCAATTAATTAATCAGCCTCTAATTCTCTAACATTCTAACCAAATCAATTACTAAATCAGCTTCTATTTCCCATGCTAGTCTGGGATGTAAAATGACTCCTAAGTGGTTGCCGTTATTCCCGGCATGTCATAGGAGGCTACTAAGGGAGTAGTGGAAAATTTATCTCATTGGCGATGATTTAGGCGTAGCAAATGATCAGTTTAGAGATAATAAAACAAGCCTCTTCAATAGCTTCAAATGTTTAACATATATGAATTTATAGCCATTTTTCTTAAGGCATATGTAACGTGAAGAATAGAAACAAAAGCATACATGAGAACGCAAGTGAGTTGTTTTAGGAATGTTCAAGATGCAAATGAAAAAATAAAAGAGGATGCATTATAAAGGTAGATGACACTAATTAGCGTGAATATACTCATACTTACTCTTCTCTATCCAGAGGTTTAACCGGTACTTGGTACAATTTGTCAATGTTGAGGAAAATGACAGGATTGTCGTCTCTCGCTGGTAAATTGACGCTGCTTATCAGAACAATGAATTGGCCCATTCCGGGGGGAGGTTCCCCCGAGGTATTGAAAGGTATCAATCGACCGGCACCTAAAACCATTTAAAATTTGGTGTTCCAACATTGTTGGATGTTTGAATATCGATTGATAGACATAGATAGAGGTGTCTCTTAAATTATTTTGTTATTAGTACCATTTAGTAATTCCAAATGTATCTAGAAGATGCAGAGATGAATATATATATATTAGAACTGAGAATAGCATTTATACATTTTAATTAGTTTTTTTAACATAATAGCCATCCCAATTCCTTCCTTAACGTACTTAATACCATACATAAACATAACATACGCTTGACGACTTGCGTATACACACTCCCTTTTTACTGTGGCGGGGTAGTCAGAGTCTTCAGTACCCATCTCCGAAATTTCGAAGTCATGTTAGGTATGGGTCATTAAAAGCCCGCGTTTCACTAGAAAGACAGCACCTAGTGTAAAAAGTATCGTACCAGCTAATATAGCATTTCCAAACAAACTAATTTGATGTTTCGAACTTCGGCTTCGTTTCTCGAGATGTTCATCTGATACATAGAACCGATCATGCTTCTTCATCGTATGTTCTTGTATGTAGAACAATATGGTGTCTTGGTGACGCGCGTCTGTAATTTTTATTAACATTAGCCATACTTATGTACATATTTTATGATTTTGATATTTTACTACAGGTACTGTAGTATTATATTATCTGTGCTACAGGCTTACCCATTTCTCGGAACTGGTAAAAGTCAGTGCTTGTAATTGACGACTATCTGGTAAATACGTTGGTTCAAGGTGGCCAAAGGATTATTGCAGGACGAACACGCAAACCTTAGACTTAACCCCGTGAGGGTGTATGGTCATCGAAGAGTTTGTCATGTCTTTTAGGACACCGAGTATTTGACTTGTGCACCAGGTTTCACAAATAGAATTAGACGCTGTAGTGATGAAAATACTGTTAAACACGTTACGTCAATTTCTGTACGTTAAACAGATATCACGGGTCCTGGCAAACGACTGGCTTCATCGATATCCCTATTTCTCTTCCTACACACTCGTCAGTATATGTACTATCAACGCTAAAATAATTATCAATGAATATGTTTTCCCCGTTCCATGCTGGTTTGGGACGTCAATAGCATGATAACAAGCTACCTAAATTCCCCGCATGTCGAAGAAGACAACAAAGGAATTCTGGGTCATTCGGATCTATTGGACGATGGGTTAACAATCTGTTACTAATGTTCTATACCAATGCCATCACGACCCCGATAATTTTGCTTAAAGTGACCAACGTTTAATACATCCGATGTACCATCCCAAATGGGCCTAAAGGACGTGAATATATAAATCGATGTTCTATCCACCTCAAATAGGATTAAAGGACGTGTGTATAAATAAATACCTGTTACTTTTGCCGGTATATCAAATACCCCGTCCAGCGGCTCTTGTGGCGTAATCATCTCGATCTTTTGCCACAGCAGCTGGCTGAAGTATTCTGCGTCTGTTAACTCTACGTCCAAATCGGTAACCGTACCGAAATAGCGACGTTCGCCAAATTTCAAAGGTTCAATTAACACGTTGCTGTTACCACTAGAAACGTTCCAAAGGCAAATAGAACAGAATATTATACTAAGCAGCAAAGAGGGTACCATGGAGTGAAGTTAGCGAAAGTAACTGTAACTTCTACTTCAAAGTTTAATCTATTTAGAGGAACACAAATTGTGGCTGATAAATACAAATGCGTAGCCTGCCTCGTCGAGAGAGCTTATGTCATAATGTGTGTATGCACTATAAAGTAGTCAAGAAAATCCGTTTCAGAACGAATAGTTTGGTCAGAATATAACTCTCGTATTTTTCAGTCTTACATGAATGAATGTGGCATACTATTAAAAGTATAGTCTTAGATATCTATTGAGAAAGATTTTGGTAAAATAAATGGGTGTTTTGGAAAAGGCAGGCCGAAAAGACGTGAATGGACTGTGTAAAAAACGATAGGAAAAGTAAGAGTGTGACAGCAGAAATGACAGCTGGTAGAAGAGTACGGAAACGAGAATCATGTTTAGTATCATTAGGATTAAATGTTAGTCCCGTGCTAGTCGCAAAAGAACACATACTAACTGCCGTTCTTCACGGCATGTCGTAGGACTCGACTAAGGGACTAAGGATCAATGGATTCTATTGGGCCAATAGGCTAGCAAAATGTCATCAATATTCCATTGACCATCACAACCCAAATATTAATGCTAAGCGACCGTGGAGATAGGTTGTCTTTAAGGTTCTGTCCACCCCGAAAGGGATTAGAGGACGTGAATATATATATGTTACTTACACCTGGTTGGGTTTGGTAGCTGGGCTCACAGTAATGAGCACTTCGTACTCTTTGAACGAAGACACTCGTATTGGGAATTTGTGGCGTATGGAGAACGTTAACCAATGCCTCTCAAGGTAGTACCAAGTCCTGACCCAACTCGAACCAGTCGCCGATGTAATCTATGTAAAATAAATTACATGTTATAGTATAGGTATATAACAAAGAAATAACTCAGTAAGTTGAGTTTCCACCTTTTTCCACCCAGACCTTTTGTAGTAATCAAATGATTAGCGATTATCATATTATTAATTTGTGATTATAATAATAGCGCATTTATATCAATCGAGATTGTTATTTAACTTTATGGCTGATGATGATTAAAGGACGTGAATATATATGTAAGTTTATGCCAACTCGACTATCTTTATATAAATAACAGCTAAAAAACTGTCGACATTACTGCAGCAGCCAATATTATGCTACGGATTACCATACCCATCTCGACTGTTTTTCCACCCTGGATATTCTAGACTGGTTACAATCACATCACTACTGTCTACTTATACAGCAAAGAGCTGACAACCAACGTGACAGGTGGTAAATTACATTTGCGATCACTCATTTATATATACGTACGTTTCTTCACGATGTTTTGTCTCCTTCATTGGATTGACGTATAACTTACTCAATTTTTATCAGACTTATATAGTATCCATGATAAGCGGCTGTGGTAAAGTGGGTAACAGCAACGACTTCTTATTAGAGGTCCTAGGTTCGAATCCCGACTCTGGCATGTAACGATGTGATTTTGATTTACGTACGTTTACAGTCGCTAACGGTGAGGAAAAACATCTTGAGGAAACCTGTCCGTTCAGGATAACCATTGCTTTTATATGGCAATACGGTTCACTACCTATCACGTCGCGTGCTGTCTATCTAGTGCAATGCGAGCTTTGAGTGTCTCATACCTTACATGCCTTCGAAATTTCGAAGATGAGCACTCAAGTCTCTGACCAATCCGCGACAATAAATACACAAGTCGTGAAGCGTAGTCTATGTTAATGTATCCGTATAATCTGCCTACTTCTTTGTAGACGGGCGTCTTGTTTATTTATGTTCCAATATACTTTATAAATTCGTCATAAACCATGCCATTTCTTATAATAATTGTACGGAAATAGTTCAAATAAAACGTACCTTAGCACAGTGTGGCCACACATATATGTCGAGTTCGAATTTATGACCCAAGTTGAGCGCGTAATTGACTTTGATGACTTGCTGGCAAGGCCCAAGCTCCAAAGGACCTTCGTTGCATTCTCCATAATTTTCTGCCCATATTAATTCAACGGCAAAAGTTAAGGTGAAAGCACTGTTTTCAAGTATTTTTTCCGGAGGGCTCCTATTAATAGACATTGGAATTTAGAGTATTATTCAAAAATGCACTACAAATAAACATAATAAAAATAAAATTAAGTATTTTATGCTTATTGTCAATTTGGTATGTTTATTTTATTTGCGTAATGCAAACTTTATTGCTATTTTACTATTAGCTGTTTATTATGATTGATGTAAGTGTAAATAGATACGTTGTCAATGTTTACTTTGAGGTTTATCAAATATTGAATCCTAAACGTCTAATAGGACACATGTCTTGATCGTGTTTATATTTCTAAGCTAAAATATTAATACTACTGTACTATATACAAGCTTTTTTTTTAAATGGAAAAATAATTAAGCCGCTAAGGCAATGAAATCACAACAGAATCGACAGTTATACTAAATTTGACTGACTATATTCCTACACACTTAGGTACATAGGTTCTCTCTAGAGATAAAAATCTTTTGCAAACATTTGTTTCGCCTAAAAAAACTGGGTTTGATTTCGTCATGTCTCATGACAATAACATTGATAAACGTTAATTTTTATTCATTATTTAACGTTGTAGATTTCTAACGATCTTAAAGTATGGTGATGCAGTATTTAGACAAATAATCATGCAGTGTCAAACATAAATGTCACGTATATTTATCTGCAGAGGGGTACGAGAGATTACGTATCCTTATTTTCCAATTTGAGCAAACCATTTATTCCCATATTTTACATACCCTGGTTATTTATAAAGATGTATATAAATTTTATTTAATTGGTGGTTATATGTGTATACTTTTAAGTCATAAAATGCTTATTCTTTATTCATATAGGTTGATTTTTAATCTTAATTTCAGTTTACCTGTTATTAGCAAAACTATTGCTATTTATATAAAACTGTAATAAAATTGATAAACTCAACAAGTTGATGTATCTAATCAAAATAATATAAGTGCGAGTTATAAAACTTCTGAGCTTATAATTTAAACATTATTCGAAAGATCTTTCGGTAAGTTAACAGCCTATTTATACGTAAAAGAGATTTTACATTTCAATATTTTGTACTACGTTCAAATACATATAGAATTTTATATCTGCTCTCTCGACATAATTATTATGTCGCTCTCGATATTTTGATGAGAAATAAATATCTATGCCATGATAAATATAAATAATGTTCATCTTCCATCTAAGATAACTGACTAAGCACTGACGGCAGCAAAGATAAATAAGTTTAGGGAGTAATAACTGCCGGTGTTTCAACAATTTCTTCATGTTATAATTTTACAGGATATTATAATTACTTACATACATACACATCACGCCCGTTTTCCTACAACAGAGATCATAGATTCCAATTTGTCTCGAACCTGACTAATAATTTTCCCTTCATTAACATTCATCACCTCTTCATACACACTTGTTTGTCAAACAACTATCACAATCAGAAACTAATATTTACAATATTTTTTTTTCAGAACTTGCTTAGCAAATGACAGTTTAAGTAGTGCTAAAAATGATTAATAAAATTTATTCTCGACTCCTATCTAATAAAATGTAAGTATAATTTGTTGATATGAATTGATTAAGATTTTGTAAGTTGCTTTGTTTTCTAGTCCATCATCTTTTTCGATTCGATGTATGTATTGTATGTATGTAATTCGATGTAGCTCAGTTGTTTGGGGCTTGGCTCTGTAGCAGTGTGTACAGGGTTCAAATCCCGTTTGAGCATGTACCAATGGAAATGAAGTTTAATGAATTTCTATGTACATTTTCGTAATAAAAACACATTTAATAATAATAATAATAATAATATCTTTATTGAGACAACCACATCAATTATTACATACAATATTCAACATTTACAATAAAATTCAAAGACAATAATTAGATTACATAACACACAACACATAAAATTACATTCCATTCAATTAAATTACATTTCAAATATGGTATTACACAGCTAGTTGTGGTAATCTCAAAAGGAGTCCAGCTCGGCGGTTGTCTATAGAGCGCTTAAGGCTCCACAGAGCCGCCGATTTTCAGCTGGCAGCCCACAGAGGGTAGATTTATAATTTTACGTAAAATAAACATACTTGCGATAATGAAAATAAAAGCGAAATATTAAAATGTATATAAGAGTGAACAAGTGAGAAGTGTGAATATTACATGAAATAAGTACATAAATAGAGTAGTAGTGTTAGAGTGTAGTAGTAGTGTTAGAGGCGTTAGAGGCGAGGGTGACTTTCACTACGGCAATTCTTGTTGTTTCATCAACAGAATATTTTGAAATTTCAGTTTAAAGGTGAGTTTATTTTGTAACTGTCGTAGGGGGGGGCGGGATATTATTCCAACATTTGGTCGCTGCATAGTGAAAACCATTTACGAAATGCGTTGAATTATACGGTGAGGGAAAACATAGTGAGGAAACCTACCTGTTCGTCAGGTACAGGTAATAGTTAGTGCTTGTAAATGGCGACATGGCTGACCACCTGTCACATTGAGTACTGACTATCTGGTTAACACGTGGGTTCGAGGTGTCTATAGAATTACTACCTTCGCAATTGCGGAGATGGACACCTGAACCTCTGACTACCCCGCGAGGGTTAATGGTCGTGAATGCGTTTGTTTTTGTTTGTTTTTTGTCCATCATCTTTTTCCTATCTTCAGAATACTAGTGCAGCATACTTACCTATGTTTTATTTAATTATTGGAATAACATAAAAATTATAACCAATATAGTATAATAAGTATTTATTATTGTAGTAACTATTGTAGTTATTTGTTGTTTATAATTTCAGAATAAGGAAAGATTCAGTTTGCTTACTAAGCTCGTCAGGTAATAAGATTCCATCAAACAGTACAGTTAACAAGGATGAAGTAGAAAAACACACAAAACTAAGCAGTGTCTGGTGGGACACCAATGGTCCTATGAAGGCTTTACATTCTTACAATGAAATTAGGTGAGTAATTGGTAATGTGATGATTTATTTACTGTTATAGGCAGTAGTTGAAACAAGCTATTATATGAAAAGAAAAGAAAACACTTATTCGGTCACAGAGACAGAAGTCATTTTAAGTCAGAGAGATGCCATCTCTTGGTACCAAAAAGGAATTGACTCAGCATGTTGCTGTAGATAATCCATAGCACTGGAATAATGTTGATCACCACTACACACTAGCCAATTATATGCAACTCTGTGTAGTTGCTCATCACATTATTCTGTTACTCTTGATCGCAGTATTATTATATCTGTACTGTATTAATTATTACTTCATAAATCTGCTGTAGCAGAATATCAACTGTCATCATTCCTGGGGCCTTACTCCACTAATGTATTACTGCCACTGAAGTATTACTGTATTGATACTGAAGTAATATTGTGTCTATAATGCATTAATGGAGTAAGGCCCCTGTTAAGACACTAGAGTGATTAATTAACTTTTTGCTAAGATTATTTAATCATTGGCAGAGTACCATTTGTGAGAGATGGCCTAGTCGAAATGCAGCCCCACCTTAGAACTCTCACACCCTTACAAGACAAGAAGATACTCGATGTCGGGTGCGGAGGAGGGATTCTGACTGAAGTAAGATACCTATTCATATACGAGTATAAGGCTAGCTTACAATATACAATATTACAGCAATAACCCACCAGTTCTAGCAATGGATGGTTTATGTCAGACTCAAACCAACTAAAAACTTTCAGTGTCTATAGAGGCTCCATTGATCATTGGACCATTGGAAAAACATCCCACAATTATTAGTATAACATAGTATTATATTATCTGTGGTATAACAATACTTTACAGACACAAGTATCTTTTAATACTGCTTTGCACTGGACTCTAATAATAATTTAGGACACTATTACACCAATTGAACTACCCACTTGGTAAGTACATTTAAGACTTATATTAAGGGTACTAGTCAATGTATATTTAAGAAATATGTATTTATTATATATAGATAAATACATATATAGCATATAAAAACAAAAACCAGACTGAAAAGCAGAAGTAAAGTGTAGTTCTTAACTCTGCCTCAACCAGGAATCGAACCTGGAACCTAACGATTAACATTAAGGAGGTTAACCGATCGCGCCATGGAGGTCGTCAAATTAATTACAAGGACACAGACTTAGGAAGCAAATAAATCAATCAGAGTAAAGTTCTGAATTTTTTACAAAAGCTTATATATAAAATGCAAATAATTATGTTAATTATATTTTCCTAAATTGCAGGCTCTGGCAAGATTGGGTGCATGTGTCACAGGCATTGATGCTAGTCCGGAACTGGTAGAAACAGCTGGGGCGCATAGTCAGTGTAATGATAAACTAGCAGTGAAACCAAAGTATATAGCAACTACTATTGAGGTAATTGTTTGAAAGATTATATTATACTAGGGTGAGGGAAAACATCGTGAGGAAACGTACCTTTTCCCTGAAGAGGTAGTAATAAGTGCTTGTAAATGGTGACATGGCTTACCACCTTTCACATTGAGTACTGACTATCTGGTTAACATGTGGGTTCGAGGTGGCCATTGAATTACGGGTATCATTTAAGCTATCACCAATTTAATTAGTTTTGTGCTTCTTAAATAATAGGGTTTGTCCTCAAAATAGTAGATCTGTCACCAAAATGTAGTCACCAAACAATGCAAAATCAGTTCCACAATAAATCACCTAAAATCCTGAGATATAAGGTCTAGTACCAAATTAATAAATATGTATTATAATAGGTGTGTCCTAATAAGTATTTAAGCAAACTAATTTAAAGAGATCACCAATAAATCATATTATGTTACTAGAAAATTGCATTAAGTGCAAATAAAAACCTAACCTAACCAGTTAAGTGATTAATAATATATAATCGTAGTATAGAATTAAATAATTATATGTATAAAGGATCATAATAATGATTTCATGTATAATGTAAGAAATTTATTAAGTAGTAAGTAGTAATTAAGTATTAATTTGGTAGTATAATAAAACTGGACTATATGAGTATTCATGTTAAAAAAAAAGATGTGAATAAAGATACAAAAAAATAAAATTTATAATAATGGTACGGGCGAACAATGCCTGTAGTGTGTATTTTTTCTTAAAAAAAAAGAACATAACCTAACCCGCCCGCGTCGCGCATCGTGTGATCGAACCTAGTTACCTATTACCCATCGTTGAGGCCGGATTGGTCAATTTTTAAAGCGCGCCAATTTGTCTCCGCCGCTTTGATCATTTCATCATTAAAATTATAAATTGATGTATTAAATTTGTAACAAATACTATTAATTTAATATCTGAACGAAATAAAATGTTACTACTGTATTGGTGACAAAATATCAAATAAAAAGGAGTCTCAGTCAGGGATCGATAATTGATTTATTTGGTGACAGATCTACCATTCTGAGCACAGAGCTATTATTTAAAGTAACAAAACTGTTATTATAAGAACGAAGTTTATATTCATGTAATGCAATATAATTTTATTGGTTATCGATCTCTTATTTTACACATATATTAACATTAATTTGATAATTCATACCTGGGAACAATTTTTGTTTATCACAGAACGAAAATATTTCGTAGCGATAGATCTATTTATTAGGTGATACAACTTGATGACAAATATAAATTTTGGTGATAGAAAATATAGTTCCCTTGAATTACTACCTTCACAATTGCGGAGATGGACACCTGCACCTCTGACTACCCCGCAAGAGTAATGGTCGTGAACGCGTTTGTCTTTATATAATACATATTTTTTATAATAACTATAAGATGTATTTTAAAAGTTTTTATTATAATAAGTTCATAGAATGTTCTGTATGGTGACTTCAATAGATTACTGACTAGCTGTAAATAGATGACCCATATATCATGCTTTGACCTGGGTTAAACGTGACCAAACAGATATGTTTCCTTAATAATGTTTTTGTTTACTGTTTTACCGTTTTATTCTAGACGTAAAAATAATGTTGCCAATCTTCTTGTATGGCAAAGGTGAAAAGGAACTTATTAGACAAAGGCTTGGAAACCTGTCACAAATATTCCATATAACGGTATATTAGCCCCAATATTGATGCTAAAACCACAGATCAGCGGCCTTAGTTCACTAATGCTTTTTGCAAAATAACAGTCAGTATCCGATCAGTAATAGTGTGAAGTGGGTAGTGATTTTGCCGATTTTGATTGTGTAATTTGACACTTGATAATCCATCACCAAATTCATACTATAACTGATCTGATGTTGAACTGCATTTGTGGTAAAACTGAACACAATACACTAAAAGTATCCAAAAATATGTTTCTGCTTATGTGTATATATTTTTATTTATAGGAGCATGCCCAACAGCACGAAAACTTTTACGATGGCGTTGTAGCGTCCGAAATAATAGAACATATTGACAATAAGGAAGAGTTTGTCAAACAGTGCATCAAAACACTGAAACCTGGTGGGAAAATATTCTTCACGACTCCAAGCCGAACGAGATTCGCACAGTTTTCTGTTATATTCTTCGCTGAGAATGTACTGAGAACAGTACCAAGAGGTACTCACGAATATAAGAAATTCATCAACCCTAATGAACTGACGTTTTTAGTTGAAAGAAGTAAGTATGTTGTTCTATAAGTTTCATTTTCATTTGTGTAAAGTAAATGTTTGTTTGTATATTTTTTAAATCGATATTGATTATTATAGGATAATTATTGTAGGACATTGTATAATTCACGTTATTCAATCCCTTTTGGGATGGACTATAGTACAGGACACCACATTTCCTGTCATTTTCACATATATTTAATCACCTCCTACGACATTTCTTTTATACTTTAAATATATTTATAATTATTAAGAAGCAGGTTTAGTAAAGTTTAGATAAGTCTTAGTTACTTCTTACAAAATGCCAAGAATGGCAGCTAGTTAACATTTTATTTATACCCAAGATTTGCAGGCGTAATAATTACTTAGATTGAAAAGTAACTACTTATTGACATCATAATCGCAAAGTATGTGAAACAAATGCTGTAAAATCTGCATTTTAGTATTTGAGTCCCTTGCTGGGACATAAAAATAATTCTAACTAGCTGCCGTTCTTCCTGTCCGGTCATGTCTACAATTTCGACCAATTTTCCATTATGACATCGCAACCCCAATATTCAGGCTAAATAAACCTAGGAGATGTTATATTTTCGAGGGTTTTTCCGCCCGACAGTGATTATAGGACGAGAATGAATGTATATGTATTTGTTTATTTTCCAGATGATTGCCGTGTGGATTTAGTGATGGGGATTTTCTACAATTTTATCCTAAATAAGTGGTCGTTTATCGATAACCAGTCATTAGCTTACGCCCTGAGGGCAATCAAGCTTGAGAAGTGATTATTTACAGTAGTTACATGTTGAGTATTAAGTTAAATAGTTGTTTTATTTAATAAATGTATGTGAGTGTTATAGATGTTGTTTTATTATTTTTCATAATAAAACTATTATTATGTATATTATGTAACTTTTTGTCTATGCATACATGATGTCTTTTATCGTTCAGTTATTTCTACTATTATTAATATCAGTGATTGCATACTTCATTTTGTCGCGTGTCATTTATTTTGTAGTTTCTGGCTCCCAAAAGGAATAAAAAGACGTAAGTATAAAAAAAAAATAAAAAAATTGTAGTGAAACTTATATAAATGTTTATTTTAACTATTTATGACAATATGAGGTAAATGGATATAAGACTAGGTCATAATCAACTACATTCTTACATAAAATAAATAAGCCTCAACCTTTACCTAACTATATTTATACAAAAATACCTTTTTATATCTATTTAACGATTCTAATAAAACATCCGACGAAAAAGTTAACAATAAATTACGTATATTTACTATCGTTCACATACACGTAAATCCCACTAATAAAATAAAAAAATCAAGATAACTACACTGGTATACAAAAAGAATATTATGGTTCAAAATAATTACTCATAGATGTCAAAATAAAGTTATGCTGTTTTATTATATTATTTTATTTACCTTGTACATTGTATACATTTAAAAAAAACTGTCTTAAATTGTTTTTAGGTTTCATGTAAGTACTAATAAGTTGATAAGCAAATATTTTAACCTCTACAATAAAATATAAATATTATAATATTTCTTCACTTCATTCTTATTAATCAACCTAAATTAAACAAATATTTTGAGCAATTCATTCACAAGTAAGCATAATAAGGCCTCGTTATCCTTAAATAAATCGTATAGAACCTAAGATACATCATAGTAAAGTGGTACTTGACTGTTAGAAGCTGCCTTCTCATAAACTTTTTGCATCTCTGAAAAGAAAAAAATGTAGTATTTATATCTTTCCTCTTAGAATTAAGCAACCAAGTAGAAGTTTATGCTCCGAGGTCACTTTTAGCATTAGTAACAAATTGGTCATTCTAACCCATAGAGTAATCAATAAGAGGAGTGGGCCTTACAAGTGGCATTATTTGTATGGAAATTAGTGTGGCACTACGCGGGCTTAAACGAGGTACGCGTGATGGAGGGGGGATATTACAACCAATCAAAACACGGCATCGGCCAATCAAATTAGGTATCTACTTTCTACTACACATTTTTAGAACCGCTCCTTATGCCGGGTCCTCTGTATATTTGGTTCGTGTTCTAACCTCATTAAAATAGAACATTGGTAATATAATGTTATCTCATAGGCTGCCAATGGAATGTCCATTGATCCCAAGTCCATAAGACCTCTACTACAAGTTAGTCTTATCAAATTCCAATAAGCCCTGTTTTATACACATTAACATTTGGTCTTTTAATACATTTTGGGCCGTTACCATTACCTTGGACACAACATTACTTTGGTCACTATTAGCATGACTAGCTATGGAGTGTTATGACAAGAATTTTAGGGACTATTATTGGTCTTTAGAACCCTACTAGTTTCCAACATACAATTAATTAGAGCTTAATACTTAACATTAATACTTACATCATATTCAATTTTGTAAATGGACTTGATGCAACATTTGGTCATAGTAATGAATCCGTTCATCTGATCTTGAGTCCCAAGCGCAAATTCAATGCTTCGTATCAAGTCGTTTGTTTTAAACACCAGAAGAGCCTGACGGTCCACCGTTTCCAAGCATTGGGTCACATAGTGAATGAAATTTGGTAACTCATCTTGAAAGGTCGATTTCTGGAACAATATTAATCTTTTATATTTATTTCTAAGAATCCAGTATAAGATACATTGAACTATATTCACAATTAATCTACAAAAGGGAAAGTGGTTATTCATTTGTACTAAATACATGTAGTGCACTTTTTCCACACACAAATTTTTTAAATAAGATAAAAATCATTAAATCACTGCACATAACATTTTCATTTGAACAATATTGATGAGTGAATGTGTGAAATTGCGTTGAAAGTTTAATTTTAATTAGATGCACTATTGTTACTAATGTAATGATATCACTAATTAAAATAATATTTGTCCATATTAATCCTACCTCTTGGTTACTTCGAGATGTTGTTGTGACTCCTTTAATGATGACATCCCAGGGCCTTCCAGATATGATGACGGCTAACAAGTAACTCAGTTTCTCCTCCACGCCCAAGGCCATTCCGTGTTTCTTAATGCCATCAACATTCTTGTCAAGTATAGACAACCATAGCTTAGAATAGTGGTAGCGAAAATGATCGTCCAAGTTCTGAAAACATTAACATTATGAATTGTTAGTAATACTAACATATATATTCATAGTAGTAAATTTATAGTCACCTTGAATAAATGTGTTGGCCGATAGTCAGTATTCTGTTTATAATTAGGTTCAGTTTATAATTATATTGTAATTTACAAGCACTAACTATTACCTATTAGTAGAACTAGTAGGTTTTCCCCATGGAGTTTTCCCTCACTGTAGTATTTAGTGCATTTTATGAAATTTAAGTTAAAAGGCACATAGAAATTCATTAAACTTCATTTCTATTGATACATGCTTGGGTGGGATTTAAACCCTGTACCCACTGATATAAGTCAAGCCCCAAACAACTGAGCTATACCAAATATCAAGCTCCTCTGAATAAGTATCAACTAGCCAGACAATTATGGGAAAATTATGTCAATTCCATATGTACACCTTTGCTATTTGCTTAACACCATTGAGTGAAAAGATTGATAGGTAACTTAGTCTTATCAATAGTCCCAAAACATATGCTCCTGACAATTTGGTAGTTTCAATGTACCTGTAAATGGAATTACATCACTATTGCAAATACATACAAACTTATGAACCTTTGGCAACCCACAAGAGGTAATTATTTTTAATAATTATGCTTTTCATCTTCTAAGTTTTGTTAGCATTTGTCTTAACTTTGGTTTTACTGTTCAATTAATCTCAAACCTGTACTTATTATAATTAATGTACTAAAATGTTTACTTACCGCGTATAAACCATGGTCTAGAAGGCAAACTGTGACCTCTTTATCATTGGGATCTTGTCTTAGAAGTATATTTCCTGGGTGAGGATCACTGTGAATATATCCTTTTTCAAAAATCATTTGTGAATATAACGTACTTATCTTTTGGCATACTTCAGTTCGGTTTATTTTGTGTTTCTGTAAGGACAGGACGTTTATTAATGGACATTCACTCAACAATATATACAAACAATTTTCAACAATAGCAATGATGAGAGTATGCAATTATAGGTAACGAGTCTGAGGTATTTCATAAAAACTTAATGCTATATGACTTAAAGGAATATTCAGAGTTTCTTGTTGGTTCTTCTCCGGGCTTCCAAACCAATGGTACAACAGTAGAATTTCAATGCTACGAGACAACCAGTATCAGTCAAATGTTTTGACTTTCAATAAATGTACTGTTCTTTTACTTATGTTGAATAAAAACATTCAACTTTGACTTTGTGCAGCTGTTATGTTGCTACTATGGCTTACAATTTCCAGTAGTAGTAGAACTAAGAAACTAAGAAGTAGTAGAACTAAGATTGGTCTGGTCATAAATCATCTTCACCTCATTTGGCTAAATATGCAAATGACTAGCATTGTAGTTTGTAAACATTTACATACAAAAAAACTCATACTTACATTGATATACTCTAAATCATTCACTTGTCCACCTGATAGATATTCCATGACTAGTACTTTCTCAGAGCAGTGATCCCAGTAAACCTTTGGGACTTTCAACCAAGACACATCTTTGAACAACTCAGCGACTTTCTCTGCATTCTTGCCTTCATCTAAAAAGTTTAGCTCTTTTGCAATATTCTTTTTTGTCTCGTCCACCAGCCATTGGATTTGGAAATCCGGGAACACTTTGGACATGACATTGATAGCATATTCCATTACTTTTAAGTCTCCCTTTATGTGGTTTTTGACAAATGGGTGCTGCACTTTAACTGCAACTACTGTGCCATCTTTTAACTTGGCCCTGTGAACCTGTGCTAGAGAGGCAGTGCCTAAGGGTTCTTTTTCAAACTCTTCAAATATCTCTGAAGGCTGAAATGATATAAGAAAATTGAATTATTGTACTACTATTATAAATTTAGCCTAACAAATCACATATTCTGTAAAATAAACTTACATTGGTTTTAAGTTCTGCTTTAATAACTTTGTAAAGGTCATCTACAGAATTCTTAGGTGCATTGCTATGTAGGACACGTAATGTTGACACATACTCAGATGGAAGAAGATACTCCATAGCACCTACATGTTGGCCAACTTTTATATAAACACCTTTGTTTTTCCTACATAAATCTAAAAGTTTCTCAGCGCCCAATTTGTGAGCGCGACTTTTGGTTTCGATATATTCCTGAGATGTTTTATCTTCCCATTCCTTGCTATAAAGTAACGACTTGTACGTCCTTCCTATATCAACAGCCGTATAGGCTGTCCTCGCTGCTCGACAAACAGCTAGCTCATCTTGATTACTCAGCACCCCTATGGTCCCTCCAACCACAGCAGTACCATATAAACTTAGTTTAATAATCCGCGAATACATTGTGCAATATAATATAACTGGGTTCAATTAAATGTTTTCTATCATAATATAAACACAACTAAATAACGTGCGGATATTATAACTGAACTAGATGACATAGTAGAAAACATTGCTTGCAATACTTGGATTATTTGCAAAGCAATGGTGAAACTAAAAGCTAGAAGGTAATAAATTAGGAAAACACAACTTTCTTCCTAAAATAGGTTATGTACATTCAATAAAATACTCAACCAACATAAAATGACATACATATGTCAGTCAGTCGAGAATGTCAGTCTTTGTAATTATTGTCAGTTTTGAAAATGCCTGTTTAATTAATTTGTATACTGGAATTACAAGGAATAAAAATTATTAGAATGAAAATACAATCTATGTTACCTTTTGTACCAAAGTAGAATTTTCATCGCCTTGAAAATGATGATTTTTTATACGTTTTATTTTAATTTCAAACAATTATTAACCTATTTGTACAAATACATATTTATACATGAGAAGTTGCAAAGCAAGAAGACTTATCTATTTGTCTATATTTGAGCCTCACAACAAATATTCTGTAAATGATGCAGGCCAACATGCGATTCAAATAGTGTACGAAGGAATTATAACTGGGTGCATACTTTTATGTATTTTTAATGATTGTAAATGAAGTAGAGTAATGAAGTTTACTACCATAAATCCAGTGCATGTGCTAGAACCAGTGACAATATAAATTAAATGAATCATTTACCTTAATCTACACAAGTAATAAATATCAGTGAGTGAAATAGGAATTATTATTGAGTCAAAAGTTATTGTGGCAACACTCAAGCGTCAAAGTGTTGAGAATTTCCGTTTCCTATGAGTTAGGAGTTCATTTGACAGTTCTTTCTTTTCAGAGAAATCTCCCAAAATGAAGGCTAAAGGAGAGGTAAATTAAATATTTAGAATATGTTACAGTGAATGAACTCAATTAATCTTTATGAAAATGTGTTAAAGTGATACAGATAAGTTTTAAATTCATATTTCCAGCCGGAATAACATTTTCCATTGATAGTGTCGATACACGTTGTCGGCTGGCTTGGTGCAACGTGACTCAAAAGCTCCTATATTTTACTTGATATATTTACCATATTATAGTGTTTTTAGTATCTTACCAAGTTTCTGTTTAGTGGTGAATTTATATTCATGTGTCACTGGATTCGATTTTGCTTTTAAATTACTTGAAATCTGTGTTGAGGTTATGTTACTTGTTTCAATTTGTAATTCCATATGTTTATTATTTTCAGTTACGGGAATACGAAGTGATTGGGCGCAAGCTCCCTTCGGAGAGCGAACCTAAGCCTCCACTATACAAAATGAGGATATTCTCTCCGGATCCAATTGTAGCCAAGTCTCGTTTCTGGTACTTCTTGAGACAACTGAAGAAGTTCAAAAAGACTACTGGCGAAATCGTATCCGTGAAGGTTTGTTAATATATACAATAATTATAAGTTCTAGAAATCTGCAAATTTATTTGTTTACTTAACATTTTTAAGTAAATAAGATTCAATTTATAGTTAATTTATTTTTCATGCTTTTATCAACTCTTATGAATATCAAGTTGTAGGTTGTTGTTCTATATAATTAATAGTGAATATTATTTGTAGGAAATCCCAGAGAAGAGCCCTATCAAAATCAAGAACTTTGGTATTTGGTTGCGATATGAGTCCAGGTCGGGTGTACACAACATGTACAGGGAATACCGTGACCTCAGTGTTGGTGGTGCAGTGACTAAGTGCTACCGTGACATGGGCGCCAGGCACAGAGCCAGAGCGCACTCCATTCAGGTAAGTCTTCATCTAGAAACTGTACACCCTAAATTTCTGTTAAACTTAATGTTAGGGCAAGTGATACAGAATCAAAGATTTTATCCAGACTATGGTTGTAAATACATTAATTAAAAAATATATTTAATCATAAATACCTGGTTAGAAGGTTCCTATTAGTTCATCAATTACATATGTGTTAATAATCTAAAAAGTTATTATTGGTATATTTAAACAGTAATACTACAACTAACCATAAATTATTATCTAATCCGTAGGCACCTTAATTTTGAACACAACTAGTTGTATTGGATGTGTAGATTGCACCTATAAATTAGTTATGATATTTGAATCTTGATTTGAGCTATTCCTTGTAGACCATTTACATTTCCTTTAGTTTCCATCTATCAGTGCCTTGTTTTTTAAAGATTATCACTTATGTAGTGCCAAATGCTTGGGCTAGGTAATCATGGACATAACTTTCAATAGATATGAAAAATTATGATGAGTTTTGTTTTGACAACTTATTTCCATTGAAATATCTGTACATTCTTATACTAATATTTATTATCTGCTATCCAACTATACTCCACATAACATGTATCTGAAAAGCATATCCTTCCAATATCATATTCCTCTTCCAGAATACAAAATGTCTATGAATACTTGATAATTCTGGCAATCATTAGCATATAGGCATCTGGCATATAGAATTGTCCAAATTTGTGTTATGTTACAACATCTTTGCTCATTTTTTTAAAATAAATATCCAAAAGATTAAGGATGATTTTATGACTATTATTATTGTTTTTACATACATACATATACAGTATAATCTCATTAATCTTTTCATTATTGGAATGTTCAGATTACTGGATTATAGAGAAAAAGTCATAGGTAAGATAAAATAAAACATTTCACAGAGGGAATCAATGTATGTGATGTATTCGATTATCATTATTCAAATCTAGTGCCTGGTGTTTGTGTTTATTTGACATTTTTAACTATGAACTATTCTCGCTTGAAAAAAATACAAGTATACGTAAGCACGTGCATGGGATAATTTTGGATGCCGGATTATTGGACGTACCGATCTATCGAAGTGTTGGATTAGTGAGATTATACTGTACTTGTATTCACTTTTCAACATCCCTAATTGGATAGGGAGATACTATTGATGACGACCTCAAATGATCTTGGCAAATCTTTTGTCACTAACACCCATTAACCTTTACATGGTCTTCTGTTCTACATGCTATGTACACCCTTCATGAGAAGAATGTCTCCAATTTAATCTGTATAATTTTCACTCTGCCTCCATGTTTTTCTTTAATAATGTATTTAACAATTACTTCAAATCTATTTTATCATTTATTCTATTATCCTTGTGTAAACGCATATCCATTATTGTAGTAAAGAAATATAAGATGAAGTGACATCATAAGAGTTAGTTATACTTACTAGTTATTATGTATCCATGTGTATGTACATAGATTACCTCCTTATTGACCATTACTTTGTGATCTCTTCAGAACAAGTGTATCAAATCAGGGTTTAGTAATACAATATAAATTACTATTATATAATCATTTTGTGCTGTGAAAACAATAGGCAAACTGTCAGGGCTGCGCTTAGATGGATGGCTGCGTTTAGGTTGTTTAAAACTTTAATTTTTATGACAATGGGAAGATGTTTCCTTCATTAGTGTCAATCGATGTGATGTTAAACATGATGATGGATTGACTTTTTCAATTTTGATATATTGATGTATCTTTACTTTACAGATTATCAAAGTTGAGGTGATCAAGGCTTCCGCCTGCCGCAGACCTCAAGTGAAGCAGTTCCACAACAGCACCATCAGATTCCCTCTGCCCAAGCGTGTGCACCACTACAAGAAACTGAATACCTTCGCTTACAAGAGACCAAGCACATACTATTTGTAATTCAGTAAGCTATAAGAAAATAAAGCCCATTTAAATGGACTATTTTGTTGTTTTTCTTTACCCTTCTCAAATTAAGTCCCAATTGAGCATACGGCAGAAACTAATTAATATGCATCATTCATATAGTAAAATGTTGTAGACTTAGTATATATAGCATATTTCAATTGTCTGGCAAACTACAAGTGAAATACTATGCACGTCTAGCAATTTTGACTATTAGTAGGTGGGAATAATTTTCTAACACATGATAAAATAATTTGGATAAAGTAAAACGAATAGTAGGGTACAAAAATATATTATAAAATTGTTTAACTGAGATTAAAAAATTCGTTTAAATACAATAATAAACACTATCCATTAAAACAATGAAAGGGCATAAAATAGCGTATTAGAACATTTAGAAGTACCAAAAATTACAATATTCTTCAAACAATTAATATTACAAAATAAGTATCTACCATGAAGTAATACGCATTTATCATCATGTAGCACCAATTTGTTAACATACAAATTTAAAATATTACTTACATAAAAACCGAACTTATATAATCTCTATAGACTAAAGTATAGAAAAGGCAGTCTCATTCCACATTACGTGATGACTTAGAATATTTTTTAACTCATTCGGAGCCGACGACACGCCTCGCGTGACCATTAAAATTCTACTCGCCACGCCGCGGACTCGCCTCGCGTGTCCATAAGTTTTCGATTATATCTCGAAAAGTACATGAAAAAAATTAATAAGAATTTGTGTACATGGTATTTACCACACGAATAACCATATATTCACGTGGTTTCTACTTTGAAAGAAGTTATGTTTATACTAAAAACGAATACCTTGTGGGATCCACTTTGAGTATGCGACCAGAGGTTCCAAAAGTTTGTTTAATTTTCCATCAAACTCACTACGTTAGCTTGTTAGTTATAATATTAGTACTTACACAATAATATGTTTCTGGGTGATTTTAGTCGATAGATGAGTAAATTATTTATATACTATACAAATAAGAAAAAATATTATAAATTTAATAATATATAAGTAAGTTTGAGAATCACATCATATTTAATTTACCTATTTACCTAAATATCCAAATTCCGCCATAATTCCTGGTTTAAAATCACTATACTGTTGCCACAACCTTATATCTTTCGTTGAACAAACAGAACTAAGGAAATAAACTACCACAATGTATTATTAACGTATTTAGAAACATTAAACTTGCCGCGGAGCCAGTGGACACGCGTGGCGTGTCCATTTTTTCTTAGTCGCGGAGCCGCGGACACGCCTCGCGTGTTCATGACCGTTTGTATGGCGGCTCCGCTAGTAAGACGCTGAAAAATGGCACGGCGTCGAATGAGTTAAGTTGTATATCATGCAAGTACTGGACATTACATACAAAACCGGACATTGCTTTGGTGACAAACCTTATAATGTAATAAAAAACGATAACATTTTTAAACTTACTCAGCCTTAAAGGCATAATTAAATTCACAAGTTTTTAAAAATAGGTATCATATTCTTAATTACATTTTCTTAGCTTATAGCTATGCAAATGTGTATATTAATTTTATATTCTTATCCAATATTCTATTTGTTTGACATCACAACTTGACTTAAATTTTTAATAATGTAGAGTTTACAATACCGAATTAAACTTATGTTTAACTAACTGCAGCCTTTCACAGCACTGAGTGATTGCGCGAGCTTCATTTGTTATTAACGTCATTGAATATGGTTTGCAAAGCATATGTTGATTATCACTACTTGTATAAAACAAAGTCGCTTTCTCTGTCCCTATGTATGCTTAAATCTTTGAAAGTGGTTTTTTAATAGATAAGAGTGATCCAAGAGGAAGATTTATATGTATAATAACATCCATTTAATAGCCAGAAGTGCGAAGCCGGAGCAGGTCGCTAATATTTTACAAGACAATGTCACGTGTTATAAAAAGTTGCGCTAGGGAAATTGGGGTTCATTTTAGCATTATATCAATTAAGCATATAATAAGCATTTCGAGAATGGAAGAAAAAGTATCAGCCAACCGTTGTTGAAAAGATTAGTAAGATCTAGAAAAACTTACGATTAAATAAAATTAAAAATATTTAATTTCTTTTCGATTAAACATATTGTAATTTCATACGTTAATGACAAAAAATATTTTTAACGTAACGTATTCTTATTTTTTGTGACGACACAATGGCACATTTGTCTATTACAAGCGCGCATTCACTCAGCAAACGTATAATAATACTACATATAAGATCAATTAAATAATCAGTCTAATTGAGAACATAGTTGTAATAAACTGAAATATAAGATACCCTTCACGTAAAAATATTACATATTAATTTCATGACTGCACTTTCTAAAAATAACTATCGATCCCTTCGACCATCGACCCTCTTGAACGATCCTGACAAAATTTCTTGATCCACTCACATTATAAACGCTTTATGTAGAATTAAATAAGAGAGCTTTATATAATATAATAGTGTCAACATAATAATACAAATTTTGCTACTTTATAATTCCTAATTGATTTCAAGGAACGAGATCAAATAAACTATAATAATTAAAACAATTGATATCAAATATAATAATACTTTTGTATGTATAAATAATCTTTACGATATTTTTGAATTACAAGATTAATAATTGTTCCAATAACATCAACAGCGGTACATTTGTTTTATAGTATCTTTTCTTGCATAAATAATGATAGTAATGCATTATACTTCTTCATTTTAAGTTGTCCTCTATTAAAAATTATTAAGGTTTAAATAATTTTAAAATATTGATTTAAGATTTCCGTATAAAATCCTAAACATATGAATGCAAAATCTGAGTTTAACTTAAAAATACAGATATCATTCAAATACATGCTTAACAACTAAATTAAAATGCTAAATTGAATATAAATCTTTAAATTTAAAAATGGAAATTCAAATATCAAATTCGTTACATAAACTCTAAAATTAATTTTACTTATATCTATGTAGTGGCTTGCCTAGTTACATGTCTTTTACATTAAAAAAGTAATAAAAATTTTCTCAGTCCATATTCAATGGAACATAATAAATGCACATAAAAATACTGTAATTGTACACCTTAATTATCTATGTACTAATTAAATGCCAGCAAAATTTAGGTTAGGGCTGAGCAATTACCAATTTTTCTAACGTAAATTTTTAAGTTCAATTAATCACTAGCCGAATTCTATACACACCACTGTACATTGTGTTATGACACAATAAAGGTAAATAATCATTTACACAAAATGAGATTCTCGCTAATCGAAACCAAATGTATTACTGATAAGTGCGAATTCACAGGCAAAACTCGAACATTTAACAACTCCCCTTGTGTAAACGCATCTTAAAACAAATTTTGGTACAACTATTAAGTTCACCCAATAACTTTGAGGGCTAGTTTAGCAGCGGCCCTCTTCGCTAAGGCCTTGTTGGATCCGAACCCGAAGACTCGTATAGGCACCCCTTTGTCACAAACGGTCACTGGCACCATCACCCTTGGCACGTCACACTCCACTTCGCGATGTTTCCTATAGATTAAAATATTGGATTATAGACTTACGGCCGAACCCAATAACGTATCTGCAATCCAAGATTGCAAGCTATCTAAGATTGATGCCTATCCGTGGATAGATCTCCAACCCGCTACCCAATATCGTTTTTGTCAATTCGTTTTTTTTTTCGACAACAGATAGCTAGCAATCCATTCCCTCCAATATAAGCAAGAAAAAACCACCACGAAACGTCTGTATGACATCATGTATGATGACTGACGACCTTCGTGGCGCGGTAGGTTAGATGCCGGAACGCTAATCGTGAGATCCGGATTTGATTCCCGATGAAGGCAGAGGTAAGTACTACGGTTTTCTTCTATTTTCCAGTCTGGTCGTTGAATATAATATATGCTACATATGTATTTATCTATACATAATAAGTATATATTTCTTAAATATACGTTGCCTAGTACCCTTAACACAAGTCTTAAATGTACTTAGCAAGGGGCTAGTTTAATTGGTGTAATTATGTCCTACAATAATATTATATTATTATTATATAAACATCATGCCCGTTGTTCACAGAGTATAGGAAGAAATCACAGATTCCAATTTATCTCGATCAAATGTTTTCACGAACACTGAGCTTTGCGTGATAGTCAGAGGTTCAGGTGTCTATCTTAGCAGTTACGAAGGTAGTAAGGCGTGTCGCTATTTACAAACACCGACTGATACCATTGCGGGGAACCGGAGCCCAAGTCAACTATTTCAGTAATGGTGCGACGTTGTTAGTAAAATAGCAAAAGAGTCAAATTTCACAATTTCTACCAATCTACTAACATTTTCACACTATTACTGAAGCACGATTGAACTAGGATTTAGCATTAGGTAGGTTTTGTTACGTTATTTTCCCGCTCCGCAGTATTCGGTAAGTTTCACAAACGTTATTTTATTACGAAAAAGAAACTGAAATCAGAAAACATCAGTATAAACCCTCGAATATTCTAGGGTAGTATCAATAGCTAACCAAAACATGTCTAGATGAAAGTGAAATTCCTAAAAACCTTTGAATGAATGAATGGATTGATCGAGAATGAGAATGGATTATAGAATGAACGATGAAGATTGAGGACATATTATAGACGCATGTATACACAGCTATAGATAAAATTGTACGTATTAACTTACTCGAAAATAAGCGATGCAGTGCACTTCTCATGGATCATTCTGACTGGATTCTTGGGAATGTTGACCGTGAAAGAGTCGATTTCCCGATGCATGATCCTGTAGGCAACAGCCCAAACTTGGTTTAAGTCACCGCCTGAATCCAAGTAGATCGCTCCCATCAATGACTCGAACATGTCACTCAGGATCTGTTGGAAATAATGTAGAAAGGAATTAATACGCTATAGGTACACAGATATTACTACAGATATGTCATGTGTCCAAGGTTATGTCCACACCGAAAGAGATTTAAAGACGTGATTGTAAACATATACCAGCATATATATTACCAGCCGATCGCCTTATAGATTTCATCGAGCCCCAGTTACTTAGTCCCCTTTTACAGGATGCGGGGAAGAACGGTAGCTAAATATCATTATTTTAACGTTTCCAATTAGCACAGGTCAAAGTTTCAATGTCAGTACTTAAACTGTCATCATTGCCCCATTATGACATTACTACCCCAATACTAATAATAAGACCGGCCTAATAAGACATATAACAGTCTAATAGACGCTATATTGAAAAAAGGTGACGTTAGGTGTACCTATAACCGCCGAGAGTGAATGAGAAGATGTATGAATGTCAATGAAGCGAAAGTGGTCTGTCAGAATCGGGACAAATGGGGATCCGTGATCTCTATTTACCCTTCTACAGGGAATCAGGCGTGATGTGTATGTATGTATGTACCCCAATATTCATGCTAATAATTGACCTACGAGTATACTATAAGGTCTCAACGGTTCCGTCAACCCCGAAAGAGATTAAAGGACGTGGATCTATATAGTATTTTTAACTAATTGACATATTTTGAGATTTATTTACTATGTGAGACTATGAGAAGACTGGGTTTTTCCGCGACCACGGCCTATGCAACTGGGTCGAAACGTCGGATGAAATAAAGGTATTTATATCTTTATTAATTTATCGTGATACGACCCGGTCTCACATAGTAAATAAAATGACTATTAATCGCGAGTGTATAAAAATAACTACACATCCGGACACATCTATTGGCCCACCTTAGAGTTTAGGTTTCGATTGTTTGATATCAACAAACAGGCTCCAAATTATCTTTTGTTTCTTTAAATTCTGTGTTCGAAATTAAAAAAAGGACTATTGAATGACATTGTGAATATGCCAGGTTAAAAACTGCATAATTTTTTTTAACTCGACCTAATATAAAAATTTAGACCAAAAGAAACTGAAAATGCTAGGTGGGCCAATAAATGTGTCCAGAAGTGTTTTTTTTTGTTTTTATAAGTGTATAGCTTTTACCTTAGGCACGTCGACATACTCGGCCGCTTGGCAATCTTCTTCTTCGATCAAATAAAGGACCTCATCCACTATCTCATGGTTTCTGTGCGTTTGGTGGTCTACGAACTCCATTATAGTCTTTTGATGGAGCGGCCCCAGATCGGCACATAGGTATCTGAAAAATATTTCCATCTAATTAAACTGTTCCCATTCTGAATGTTGCTAGCTTATTGCCTTATTAATTCTTAAACATCGCATTCTGCTAGTTCCTTAGTCAAAATGGTACTTATCGCGTATGTGATATAAGTAAAGTATAGCCTTTGTTATTCGACGTTTCGGTCACTTTGCAATGGCCAGTAAAAAAATATCTTTGTTTAGAAACTATACAGGATAAGTCCCGTTGTCTTGTTTAATAAATACCTACCACCTTTAATTTTCATTTCATCCTTTAACCAATTAATCATGAAAATAATGAAAGCAAAACTCACTTATGCAAGCCCAACTTGACGATATACGAGGCGAAAGTGACATTGTTTACGAGGGCGGACCTCAGATCGCTCATATCTCCTGGAGGTAGGTCCCCGGCATTCTCAAATATGTAGGAGGTGATTAGAAAGTCCATTACAGCGTCGCCTAGGAACTCGAGTCGCTCGTACGATCCCGTAAGATTATTCCTCTTATAGGACCCGTGGGAAAAAGCCTGGAACACGTTATATTGATCATCACTACATAGTATAAAACCAAGTCGCTTTCTTTGTCTCTATGTCCCTTTGTATGCTTAAATCTTTGAAACTACGCAACGGATTTTGATGCGGTTTTTTTTAATAGATAGAGTGATTCAAGGTTTATATGTATAATACCATCCATTAAATAGTGGAGTAGGCTATATATTTAAACCCGTGCGAAGCCGGAGCGGGTAACTAGTATAATATACACAGACAGTATTCTCAAGGAGCATGATTAAGGTATGAGTGAAACAAGAGAGATTAGTTAGTCGTTCCAGATAGGGATCAATAGTCTCTGCCTATCCCCGTAAGTACGCAGAGGCGTGAATATATGTATATAGGAAAGACAAAAGACAAACAAACGCATTCACGACCATTAACCCTTGCAGGGTAGTCCGAGGTTTAGGTGTCCATCTCCGCAATTGCGAAGGTAGTAATTCTATGGCCACCGCAAACCTACGTGTTAACCAGATAGTCAGTACTCAATGGGTGGTAAGCCATGTCGCCATTTACAAGCACTAACTATTACCTGTTCGGAGATCAGGTAGGTTTCCTCACGATATTTTCCCTCACCGTAGTATTCTAGGCATTTCGTTAATGTATTATTATTACGAAAATGTACATAGAAATTCATTAAACTTCATTTCCATTGGCTCAAGCGGGATTTGAACCCTGTACCCACTGATGCAGAGTCAAGCCCCAAACAACTGAGCTACTTTGAATTCGATACTATATACGAAATAAAGTTATACCTCTAATAAATACGATGGATCCTTGAACTTGTACTGAATTATGTTCTCAATATCTCTCCTATAGCCGTACAATACGTGATCGACGATTTCCGGTTTTACTCTGCCCATACTGATAGGAGTTGGCACTTTTTTCTTCAGATAGGTTTCGAATTTATCCTGAAAATATTTTTTATTTATTTATTCATCCACATACATCGATCATTACAGGTTTAACCTAATGCAATCGAGTAAACACACTTTAAATAATTTTTGACGACCTCCGTGGCGCGATTGGTTAACCACCTGAACGGTAATCGTAAGGTCCCGGGTTCGATTCTCGGTGGAGGCAGAGTTAAGAACTACGCTTTTCTTCTGCTTTCCAGTCTGGTTGTTGATTATATATGCTATATATGTATTTATCTATATATAATATGTATATTTTTCTTAAATATACAATGACGAGTACTCTTAACACAATAAACTTAAATTAACTTATTAAGGGGCTAGTTCAATTGGTGTAATATTGTCCTAAAATATTATTAGTATTAATAAAAAAACTAAAATGACATGATTTAAAGGTAAATGATATAATATATTACACCACGAGTATGAAAGTCCTGTCCAGTAGACACGAGAGTTTGACAGAATTGTCGCTACCCATTAAGACAGAGCTATACAAACATTGACAACCGTAGTTTCTTTATCATTGCCATTAGAACTAAACTTTAAGAACAAATTCACGTCTAAATTCCTTCCGGACCTAGCATAAAAATATAGTACAAATAAACAAAACAAACGCTTTCACGACCATTAACCCTTGCGGGGTAGTCAGAGGTTCAGGTGTCCATCTCCGCAATTGCGAAGGAAGTAATTCTATGGCCACCTCGAACCCAGATGTAGACCAGATAGTCAGTACTCAATGTGACAGGTGGTCAGCCATGTCTTCATTTACAAGCACTATTACCTGTTCGGGGCACAGGTAGGTTTCCTCACGATGTTTTTTCCTCACCGTAGTATTCATAAATAGAATGATATCATTATACAACACACGTTTGACAGCATCTTGACACCGGCTTTTCGCATTTAATACCTTTCTATTATTTTAATACGTTATAGAAGTTATCATTTATACCTCTTTTGGTAAGATTCCGAACCATTCTAATATTTTAACGCCTCCCAAGATTCCACAGCTCAACAAATAGGTCCCGATCAATGCTTCAACACAATCGGCTACAGTCTGCAAACATTAATAAACTATTTAAAATATACATTACGCATAAGAAAGTGTATGGTATGGATGTCAATGAAACGATCTTTTTAAGGATAGGGAAAAAAGGTGATCTCTTGATATCCCTTTGTAGGGAGATATGAAAATGTATTTTATTGACTATGTGAGACCGGGTCGTATTAAGATAAATTAAATTACTTAATAAATATATAAATACCTTTATTTCACCCGACGTTTCGACCTAGTTGCATAGGCCGTGGTCGCGGGAAGACTCTTTATTAATTTAATTTATCGTGATACGATCCGGTCTCACATAGTAAATAAAATGAGTATAAATCGCGAGTGTTTAAAAATAACTAGATATATTTATGTTGCATTGGAAGCTGTTTTGGCTTAGTTCGTGGCACAAATGATTCAAAACAAGGTTCGGGGTCCTTAGTCAGAAAAAATATCTATAAAATAGTCATTTCAGTGAGGGAATTATTGCTCAGAACAGGTAATATTCAATAATTGTAAAAGGCTTAGAAAAGTTATGCTATCTTGAAAATGTTAGTGGTCGTGTAAGTGTCATTGATTCGTTAGAATAGAATAGAAAAAATATTTATTCACAAAAACAGCACAGGTACAAAAACATTTACATTTACAATTATTACAATAGACAAGAAACTGCACTGTCACTGTGAAAGGGCCCAGGCTCAGCATATGTTGCAGGCCAAAGCCCACAACGCCAATCCTCCGCCTGAGTTATTCGTTGTCACATAAAGTATTTATTATACATTATGATTTTCTTTTCATTTGGTATAATTTTCCATATTTTTTTGTTTGATTACTTAAAAATATAACGAATTGTACGCATGTAATAAATAAACATACCTTGTCCGACACTGCCTGTGCTTTTACGTAGCATTGGCTCGTGTTATACACGTAGGTAGGTGGTTCCGATTCCATTTGTCCTGGCACGCTGCGCCAACCATCAACAATGGCTTTGGCTCTCGCTGCAGACAGGTCACCGACCATTGCTTCTTGGGGATCCAACTCTAGATTGTACAATATTGTGGGACGAATCTGTAGGCAAACAAAAAGGTTATTTTATTTACTATGTGAGACCGGGTCATATCACGATGAATTAATGAAGATATCTGATTACCCGGTCTCACATAGTAAATAAAATGAGTATAAATCGCGAGTGTTTACAAATAACTAAAAAGGTTATTTATTAGAATTATTATGAAAATTTTGTTGTTTTGGCTTGTTTAACGTGGGTTCAAGGTGACCGTAGAATTACTACTACCTACTATATATACTACTAGGTCCACAATGCGAGATAGAAACCCGAACCTGTGACTACCCCGCAAGGGTTAAAGCCGTGAACGCGTTTGTTTTTATTATGGCATTTGTCGGAGTCTAATTAATTTATGGTTTCGCTTTTCCATAGAATGTTTTATACATGTTGTAGCTATCAGTGTTTCAATTGAGGTTTATTTAATTTGTAATAAATAAATTTGAAGTAATGGAAGCGGTGAAGTCACTTAATATTTATTGCGCAATTAAATTACGATTGTTACAAAATTGATCCTTATATATTTTCTTTATATTTTCTGGCACGAAACGCAATTGGTCAAGTAATCATTTCTATTAATATAGCATACAAGAATTAATATAATGACCAACATAATAAAAACGTAGTTACGTGATGAGATAACAAAGTTTGTCCGAATTATACCTTGAACTCATTCAGTAAGGGTTTAAAGTTTATCATTATAGAACTTCAAAGTTTGTAAGTAACCGAGCCGGTTTGTATTAATTTAGAGAAGTCATAGTCAATAGTAAAAAAGGTTGCGTAATATTTAATAAGAACAAACATACGTGGGAGAATTGACATTAGGTTGGGCCAAGCTCGCATTTATTTCTCTCAAGAAATGAAAACTTTTTGGTATAATGGAAAATTCAAAGATTGCATTGTATTGCATTGGTTGTACCATGTTATGACACTAAAAACAGCTGCAATTCTGGTCGCTTATGAGTAAAATTCATACAATATCGAGTTATCTACCATAAAATTTGAATGTTGCGGTTTGAAAGAAGATGTAGTTACTAAGATTGAAAAGGGCATGCTTCGATGGCAAAAGAACAAAAGGAATATATGAAGTGTATATATGTGTATATATGAGTGAAGTAGAAGGGCGGTTACCTAGTGGCCGGCCCAATAAGACATGTGACAGTCAGATAGACGCTATATTGCAAAAGGTGACGTTAGGACCACCTATAACCGCCGGGTGTGTATAAGAAGACGCATGAGTATCAATGAAGCGAAAGTGGTTTGTCAGGATCGGGACAAATGGGGATCCATGATCTTTGCCTACCCCTCTACAGGGAATCAGGCGTGATGTGTATTTATGTATGTATGAATATATTTTACACATACTAAATATACCCATATAAAATATTTGCTTTGTCTCACATTAAGATGACAAACATGTTTAGGTATACACACTAATACTTATCTATCAAACAGATCTATAAAAATATCAGAATTAACGTTAAGTTGAACAAAAACACACGTGTGTTAGAACCATATCTACTTATGAATATTGTACAATACAATAATACGTTTTAGCATCATGTTATCTTTGGAGGTGAGTCCAATATCTGATAATTTTTATTTTAACGAGGGTATAAGCAGTGTCGAAGTGCATTTGAGTACAAAAGGGAAAGTGGTGTGGTTTTTGAAACGTAAAAAGAAATTTAAGGTTTCATTTGTATGTTGGATCCGGTTGTATTTTGACGCTTTGTCTTTGATGTTACTAATCGATTGAGCGCAGAAATTGTATATTAATGGTACGAATATAAGTGAAATTGGTTTGTCGGTTATGCTAAAAAAATATTAAGGTAAGCTTAAATTATTATTTTTGACTTTAGAATATTAAGTTGTTTTGTAGAATATTCTCAACATACGTTGGGCCGGTTAGTTTGCATTTGTAATAATATGTTAATTATCTTTATTTTAATTCATTCCTTAACTGATTTGTTGTTTTAACTAAATTACTATTATAATAGTTCTCCCTGGGTTTCTTGTATTGCAAGATACTTTCCAACTTTTTTATATTAATAAAAACAATATTTACTACAATTATGTATATTTAAAATTAATTAATTCAAACGTATATAATAACATATGACGTTGACAATGATTTTCTTTGTTATGTCTTAATAAATTATTGAACGCAAATACACTACTTCCTAGCTCCTTTTAAGCGTAACATAACGCTGAAAATGTAACTAGGGAACGACATAATATAGCAAACGAAGGGTTAGCAACCGGTCAATAATCCATATCGATGTCATCACAACCCGCAAAAAATTACCGAGGATATGAAATGTTCCCATATTTACAGTTTAATAAATAAGCTATAGAAATCCACTATTGGTCATAGGCCTAAAGGTACACCACAAAAAAAAATTGGTGACCTTCATCCAGCCACTACCAGCGTCTTTAGTTCTACGCTACGTTTGCCAAGGCCATTATTGTTTAACATTACCTAATACGTAACATCAAATCTATATTTTCAGGGCGTATTCAAACGAACATTAAAATATACAACACAACAAAAATACTGAATTGAACATCAAAATATAGAACCTAACTTTCGTTGTGCACTATATATTTACGTTGCACATTTCAGTATTTTTGATGTGCATTTAGAAATAAAGAAAGAAAAATATTTTATTCACTGCATATATAAAAGGTTGTACATTACACTTAATCAAATAACATGGAAACCTTGATGCAGTGAAAAGGTGCTGCCTCAGTATACGATGCAGCTAGGCGACATCACTGGTCTTCCGGCAGCACCCGATTCGGAATCTTCATATTTGGAATTATCATTTCCTAATATGTATTACTTTTTTCAGATGTTATTAGATGGCATGAAGATATTCATCGCGGTGGCAGCGACTGCTTACATGCTCATGCTGTACCGCTTCAGAACTCCTGAGAAACCCGAATTTGACTATGACAAATGGTGGGGAAAGGGAGAAAAATCGGAAAATGTCGACGAGAGCATTAGAAAGTTCCAGATCGAGTTCAATGACACTGTAAGTAAACGCGCTAATTCTTTCATTATTATAATATCGTGACGTACAATCGATGCACATTGATTGAACAAAACAATTTCTATTATGAATACATGTGTAAAACATCAAGATGTGCTAATCTGGGATGTAGAAGAATTCTAACTAGCTGTCATTCCTGGTAGCATGTCGTAGGACGCGACTAGGGATAAATAGTTAACTATAATAGCTATTGGCCGATGGGCTAGCAACCTGTCCGCAATGTTCTATTATGATATCCCAATCCCAATATTCATGCAGGAACCTAGGAAATACTTTGTTTCCGAGGTTCTGTACGCACGAAAGGGATTAAAGAACGTGAATGAATAAGTATGTATATATGTAAAACATCATCGTGATGAATCTTGCGTATGGTTTGAATAGGTAATAGTCTAGAATAGAATGCACCACTCGTCACTTTGGTTATAACAAAGCATAGTGAGTGGGCCTAATGTGGCCACACAATCACTAACTCTGCAATGGTGAAGATGGACTGCTGAATCTCTGACTAACGTAAGGGATAATGACTTAGAAGTGTGTGTGTTACCGGCCAAACTAATTTGGCCTAGGCTAAACTACTTTTATTCTTTTCTATTTGTCCTTTTCCTACTAACCTAACCCAACCTAACCTTACTGAGTTAATCCTAGCGCGTGTAGGAAGAACTAGTTTAGCCTAGGCCAGACTAATTTGCAATGTTATTTAAAAGAAACTATATTATTTCAACTGACAACCTCCGTGGTGCGATTAGTTAACCACCTGAACGCTAATCGTGAGGTCCCGGGTTCGATTCCTGGTGAAGGCAAAGTTAAGAACTACACTTTTCTTCTGCTTTCCAGTCTAGTCGTTGATTATATATGATATATATGTATTGATCTATATATAATAAGTATATATTTCTTAAATATACTTTGACTAGTTAGTACCCTTAACACAAGTCTTTAATGAACTAACCAAAGGGGCTAGTTCAATTGGTGTAATATTATTATTAATATAATTTAATTATTGATAATACAAGAATATAACCAGTCAGGGACTAAACATGTTCAAATACATTAACCAAATCGAGTAGTCAAACGTTGGCTACTCACAGCCCATGTTTCACAAGATAGGCAATATCCAACACGTTGTTTTATCAGGAAATAGTAGTAAATAAATCAAATTTAAATAATGGCAAAAGCATGATAGATAGTCGTGTACAAGTAATATTCGCCCGATACAAAATAAAACACCAGGGGCCTTACTCCACTAATGCATTGTAGGCACAATATTACTTCAGGAGCGATACAGTAATACTTCAGTGTCCGTAATTTGACACTTTGGCCCCTGAAGTATTACTGTATCGCTACTGAAGTAATATTGCGCCTACAATGCATTAGTGGAGTAAGGCCCCAGATGCAACTGATTGTTGTAAGTTTTATAAAACTTAAGGGCAAGTTTCTATTTAATAAATAAGATACTAGCAACTAAAGTGGAAGGGCGGTTACATAGGGATCAACCCAATAAGACATACGACAGTCAGATAGACGCTATATTGAAAAAGGGTGACGTTAGGAGCACTTATAACCGCCGAGTATGTATGAGCAGATGTATGAGTGTCAATGAAGCGAAAGTGGTCTGTCAGGATCGGAACAAATGGTGATCTCTGCCTACCCCTCTACAGGGAACAGACGTGATGTGTATGTATATATGTACATATGTACTAATAACACTAAAATGACCTTATTTTTGCTGTACAGTTTCTAAGTAATAAATGATTTCTTAATAACGTATTGTCCATACAACCGTTTTCATAACTTTGCTCGTAAGCTATGTAATAATTTATTAAAGAAACACTTAAGATTCCAAGGTAAATAATGAAAAACAAGGTGAATGATAAAGCTTTATACAATACTTCATTAAATACTGTTATGTCGAGGGAAGACATTCGTAAGGAAACCTGCCTTTTTTTTCGAAATAGATGGCATGCTTTATCACTTGTTACGTTATTTACTACCTTATTCGGAGTTTCGAGTATCCAAACACCTGTGACGGTTTCAATTGATGATAAACATTCGACCTTTGACTACCCCAAAAGCGCTTACGATCGTTACGCATATATTATTTTATTAATGAATAAAAAGTAACGTAACATTTTGGTTCATTTTAAGACAAGGAATATTTCTCATTACTTATATACATTCACGTTCTTTATTCCCTTTCGAGGTGAACGGAACCTTGGACGTATAAAATCTTCAAGCTTTTTACATTAACATTGGGCTTGTGATGACATATGGAACATTTGGAGACAGGTTGCTAGCCTATCACTCAATAGATTCCATTTATCCTTAGTCCCTAGTTACATACGACATGCCAGGTTAAACAGCAGCTACTTAGCATTCTTTGACTAGCATGGGATATTATATTTACTATCAATTAAAATTAATTTTCTATGGAACGTTTTCAGATGATCGCAGATTTAAAGAAGCGTTTGGCGAACAGGCGACCTCTCACACCCAACTTAGAGGGTATCAATTCAGAATACGGAATCAACATTAACTATTTAAACAGAATACTTGCATATTGGAAAGATAAATACGATTTCAAAGCGCGAGCTGATTTAATAAACAAATTCGATCATTACAAAACTGTTATTCAGGGTTTAGACATACATTTTGTGAGGCAAAAGGCAGAGGTTGCAGAGGGCTTGAGAGTACTACCCTTGTTATTAATGCACGGCTGGCCTAGTTCCTCTAAGGAGTTCTTGAAGCTCATTCCGTTGCTAACTAAACCTAGAACGGGGTATAATTTTGTGTTCGAAGTAATTGCTGTCGATCTACCCGGATTTGGATTTTCAGAGGTAAAAATGGTTTTAGTTATGATATTGTTTACCTTTTATCCTAAGTTTTTGTTGTAATATAATTATAAGTTAACGGTTTAAACTACTAATGATGAATAGCACTATCTATTAAGTCACAAATAATATAATCTCAAGCTGAATCTTCATGACAAATTAACATTTACTCTTATTATATTTTATCTTTCACCGCTTTCGGGGTGACTAGAACCTTCTACGCACGATCACCTAACCTGTAATCTATTTCAGGGTACAGACAAACCAGGTCTTTCGCCAGTGCAAATGGCAATTATGATGAGGAACCTGATGCAGCGCTTGGGTTTTCCAAAGTTCTACATACAAGCTGGAGATTGGGGCTCCGTTTGCGGCACTCATATGATCACTCTATTCCCTGACGAAGTTTTAGGGTAAGTTTCTTTACTAAGTAATTCGGTGTAGCTCAGTTGTTGAGGACTTGGACTCTCTCAGTGGGTACAGGGTTCAAACCTTAGAGCATGATCTAATGTATATGAAGTTTAAGATTTTCTTAATAAAATATGTATATATACAAATTAACCAGAATATACACGAATGCTAAATGCATAATTTCAGTGAAGGACATCCGAGCTTCTGACTGCCTCGGAAGGGCTTATGGTCGTGAAAGTGTTTGTCTTTATCCTTACTTCCCGTACCTTGCCGGTCATAGAATGCGACTAAGGGAGATGGGGTCAAAAGAATATAGTACCGTCTTGTTATCCATACACATCACGCCGGATTCCCTGTAAAGGGGTAGGCAGAGATCACGAATGCCATCTGTCCCGATTCCAACAAACCACTTTCTCTTCATTGACACTCATACCCCTCCTCATACACTCGGCGGTTATATATACTTCTTACGTCACTCTTTTTCAATTTGGCATATATCTGACTGTCATATGTCTTTTGGGCCGGTCCCTAGGTAACCGCCCTTTCACTTTACCCACATATATTCCTTTTGTCAATCTGCTATCATTCATCCGCATAACGTGGCCAAACCATCGAAGCATATACCCTTTTCAATCTTCTTTCAAACCGCAACCTTCAGAATTTTATGATAGACAACTTGATATTGTATGAATTTTATTCATAAGCGACCAGAATTGCGGCAGCAGACTGTCACATGTCTTTTGGGCATGTCCCTACGTAACCACCTTTCCACTTCAACCATATATATTGCTTTTCACACGATTATAAATTAAATTTAATATATTGTGAATACAAAGATAAATGATTTGCTTGGATTGAACGTGACTTATCTTTATTAAAAGATATTACTGAATACCTACTTAGTATAGATACGTACATTCCGCGTTTGATAAAATAAAAATGTATGCATTAATTTAATCAATCCAAACATGTCAATATGGTCATCTATGTAACCAACAAGCAGTTCTATGTTATCAGTACATAGTATAAAACAAAGTCGCTTTCTCTGTCCCTATGTCCCTTTGTATGCTGAAATCTTTGAAACTACGCAACGGATTTTGATGCGGGTTTTTTTTATTAGATAAAGTGATTCAATGGGAAGGTTTATATGTATAATAACATCCATTAAATAGTGGAGTAGGCTATATATTTTATTCCCGTGCGAAGCCGGAGCGGGTCGCTAGTTTATAATAAAAAAATTAATTCATATGCTAAAGGGAAGGCAGAGATCACTGTCCCTCATTTCTCACAGAACAAACGATCCGTTTCGGCGATATCAATACACTTCATATGTACATACATTCCATTAGTCGTCTATCTGACTGGCGTATGTGCTATTTGGCCGCCCGTACGTAACTGTCACGATAGATAGCTTTCAGTGACCAGAAACATTTACTAAACATTTCTAAATATCCTAAAAAGGATTACAATCGTGTTCCTTATGTTGTGTTGTTATTTAATAATAATAAAGAATTTATTTACAGCAACAAAAACATACACAATACAAATATTTTATAAATCAAACATACAAACTAGGAGGTATAGCTTGTGCATGTTATTGTCGCAGCAAAAAGTTTTTAACTCATTTACAGCATGGCCCTGTACTAGCTGGGGCGTAGAAAGAAGGATAACTATCTGACATTCTTTTCAGCAACCTATTACCAATGTTACATATGAATATCGTTAGAACCTTGTTAAAAATAACCAAGGAGATACTATTAAAAATATGAAACGTTCGATACATCCCGAAAAGGGCCCTAAATCACTACATAGTATAAAACAAAGTCGCTATCTCTGTCCCTATGTCCCTTTGTATGCTTAAATCTTTGAAACTACGTAACGGATTTGGATGCGGTTTTTTTATTAATTAGAGTGATTCAAGAGGAAGGTTTATATGTATAATAACATCCATTAAATAGCCAGAAGTGCGAAGCCGGAGCGGGTCGCTAGTGTTTTTATATTACAGTCCTAACTTGTGTTATGTTATTATTTATAGATTCCACACTAACATGCCTATTTCACCGGCCAAGAAGAGTTATTGGAAAATTCTAATAGGCTCTTTTTTCCCTTGGTTCACCGTCGACTCTAAATATCGGGACAGGATATATCCTTTGTCGAAACTATTCCGCTTCATTGGAAGGGAAAGCGGGTACTTCCACATTCAAGCTACTAAACCGGATACTATTGGTAAATACTAGTATATATTGTATGGTATCATGCGACGGAAATTCAATTGATATTATAGCTAAATGATGTAGATCAGTTGTGGGGACTTGAGTATATATAAGTGATGTCACGGTTCAAATGGCGGAGAATTATGATCAGAAATGAAGTTATATGGATTTCTTTGTAGATAAATACTTTTGTGAAATGAACGGACTATACGAAAAATAACGTATGAAAACGTCAGGATTAATCGCTACAGGTAGTTAGTTCTTGTAAATGGCGACATGGCAACCTGTCACCAATGTTCAATACAAATGATAATAAAAACCCAATATGAATGCTTAAAATGACCAACGGTGTACTTATATTCATTGAAAACATTTTAATTTTATGTGTCCGAGGTGAAAGGGATGAAGAAAAACTAATTGTAACATAACCTCTTTAGAAACCCTTTTATAGGACAATAAAATACCCAAGCCTCATCCTAATTAATAAATTATTGTATTGTCTACGTTTTTGTAACATACATACACATCACGCCTGATTCCCTGTAGAGGAGTAGGCAGAGATCACGGATCCCTATCTGTCCCGATCCTGACAGAGCACTTTCGCTTCATTGACACTCATACACACTCGGCGGTTAAAGGTACTCCTAACGTCACCTTTTTTCAATATAGCGTCTATCTGACTCTTATATAACTAATTAGGCCGGCCCCTACGTAACCGCTCTTCCACTTTACTCATGTTTTTGTAACTATCAATATATGGTTTTATTATTATACTTATTTTGATATAAACAGGCGTGGCATTAACCGACTCTCCGGCTGGTTTAGCCGCCTACATAATGGAAAAGATGGCATCGTGTACAAACAGCGAACAGCTACATTTAGACCATGGCGGTTTGGCAGGCCTCGACATAGACGACGTATTAGATACCATTACTATAATATGGACTAACAATTGCATTGTGACTTCTATGCGAATCTACGCGGAAGGGATCACGGTGACGTCCAAGGAAATCAGTGTTGTTAATGAGTAAGTTTTTTTAAACACAACGCTAAAAGTGCAGTCTCAGTAACTTTTTATATGGTTTACGTTTATAAAAAAGAAATACAATATTTTACATTTCGAAGAACGCGAACGTATAGTGGCCATGACAATGCATATTGACGCCAGTTTTAAAATGTAAAATATGGTCTTTTGTTCTTATAAACTTAAACCTTATAAAAAGTTACTGGGACTGCACCTTTAGCGCAGGCTATGGCATGTTTGACGTCCTTGATTATATTTGTGGTTCCTTTGTTGTATATGTAATAGTCAACTAATGTTATGTGAGATGAAAATTAAGTGAATAATGTAACTAGATCATAAAGTTAACTGCTTGATCAAATTTAACTACCTATGTAGTCTAAATGCATATGGAAATATCCTAATAATTCGTATTAAAACATATTCATAATATGTTTCAGCATACCGACCCCAGTACCCACAGCTGCGATTAAATTCAAGTACGAGGTACTCTATCAACCCGACTGGATTTTGAAAGACAAGTTCACGAATTTAGTTCATTCTACCACACACGATTTCGGCGGTCACTTCGCCGCTTTGCACACCCCTGATGTTTTGGCCGATGACGTGTTTACTGCTACTACAAAGTTTTTAGCATTTCATCAGGAACGTCTTTAAGTTATTTTGATGAATAGGAATTATTAGGCTCAAGTTTTAAGGATTAGATGTATTTTTAAGAATGTTTAGCCTATGTAATAGTATAGTAACGAAAGCAGAACTAAATTAATGTTCTTAAAAACATGATTAATACTTTATAAATTTTAAATGAATTAACATTGAATAATCTTCTGCTCTTGTACTTAAATGAACTAATTCTGTCCAATTAATTATATAAGAGTGTTGAATGCAATAAAGTATTTAAGTGTCTTAATTTTATGCGTTTTAAAATAGTGACATAGTCGTATGATAATATAATTTAATTAATAATAATTCGCCTAGGTAAATAAATAGAATTGAAATAGCAACTATAAATTATGTTTAAACTGTGCGAAGCATTGTCCCTTCATTTGTTTATTTTTATTGTCCTAAAACAAATCTATTAAAAATATATCATTGTAAATATTAACAACATAACTATCTAGCATGTGTACTATTGTTTATGTCCCTCCATAATTTGTGTTGTTATAAGAAATGTGATGAATTGTATTGTGATTGATTAATGAATTGTTAAAGTATTGCCTTCCGATTGATTTTATATTGTGATCATTGAAATTTGTATTAAAGATGTGAAACCAACCTGTTCCTTTTCAATGTACTGTTGAAGCGATTTGGGCACGAAGAATCCGGGTGTTAAGAAGTCGCAGCGAGGTTGAAACTTTTCCACTTTCATCCTGCCTGGTATGTTGTGTCGGACTCCAGCGTAGTACAGATTCCTGGGAAATTAAATTACTTTATGCATTGTAAAACCTATAAAACAAACACTTTCACGACGATTAACCCTTAAGTTATAGGCGATCAGTTCCGCAATTGCAGAGGTAGTAATTCTATGGCCATCTCGAGCTTACGCGTTCATTAGATAATCAATGTTAAATAAACGCTTTATGGCTTGAAATTTATGCTATAAATATTAAAGATACACAAGTAAACCATAATAATACAAAAGATGAATTAACAACACTCTTGTAAATATTTAGTTCTGTAAGGTTAGTTTATAAAATTAAAAAATACACTTTAGCCCAATATTATTAAAGCACTTTCATTCAGTATCATATTATATACGATGACGTCCGTGGCGCGATCGGTTAGCCGCCTTACCCCTAATGTTGAAGTCCCGTGTTAGATTCCCGGTGGAGGCAGAATTAAGAACTACGCTTTTCTTCTGCTTTTCAGTCTGGTTGTTGATATATGCTATATATGTATGTATGTATCTACATATAATAAGTATGTATTTCTTAAATTTACGTTGACTAGTACCCTTAACAGTCTTTGATGAACTTATCAAGGGGTAACTTCAATTGGTGTAATAATGTCCAAATATTATTATTTTTATCATACCATGTAATAACATTCTTTGTCCAAAAGCAACGAATACGTATACATCATTACGTAATATATATATATATATATATATATATATATATATATATGTATATGAATAATGTATTCTCCTACTTACCGGTTACCGACAAGTCTCCCTTTAATGTTCGTCAGTCTCCCCTCATTGAAATTGGGCAACTTGTGGAATAGATACAGAGTAGAGGCAAACTTCAGAAACGAATCACCTAGGGTCTCTGCTCTTTCCAAGTTGAAAGTATCATTGGAATTAATCGTGGTAAGAGCTGCTAAAATGTCCTTTAGTTCAGGCCCCAAACCAGTCGGCGATCTAGATAACAGCTTGATTCTTTGTTTCTCCCTATAAACAAAACACTGATGAATATTTTTCTTCGATTTTTCATCATATCGCTGCTTTAAAACTAAACTAAAGAAACTCGAAAAACATTTTATCTCAAAAAGATTAAATAATAAGTATATAAAACATATTAAGGTAATAAAAAGATAAAAAATGTATTTATATTTAATCATTTTTTTAAATTATATGCAATTTAATGTCAAAAATATATCAATTATGTTATAAAACAACGTTTTTTGCAAAATAGTGTTTTTTGAGTTAATGATATTGATATGTGTTGTCAACAAAACATTTAAGTCTCATGCGAAACCAATACGTCAGAAGCCTAGTTACATAGGTACCAAATGTAAGATTTTGACATCTGCTTTGGTCAGAGAAAGAAAGAAAATAAACACTTTATTAACTGCATAAACATTAAATAACAGGAAAACTTTGAAGTGACTTTTCACTTCTGCTATGCTGCCTCAGTATACGATGCAGTTAGGCTGCATCACTGGTCCTCCGGCAGCACCCTATACATAGCGCCGATATGATTCATTACCTTTCACGTTGGATGCTGTCTATGTAGTGAAACGCAAGCTTTGAGTGGCTCATACCTGACATGCCTTCGAAATTTAGGAGACTCGCACTCAAGGCTTTGACAACCCCGCCACAATGTAAAAAGGGAGTGTGTATACGCAAGTCGTGAAGCGTATGTATGTATGTATATTTATATGTACGTTTTGTAGACGATAATATAATGAAAGACAAACGCACCATTAACCCTTGCGGGGTAGTCAGAGGTTCTGGTTTCCATCTCCGCAATTGCGAAGGTAGTAATTCTATGGACACCTCGAACCCACGTGTTGACCATATAATCAGTACTCAATGTGACAGGTGGTAAGCCATGTCACCAATTTACAAGCACTATTACCTGTTTGGCGAACAGGTAGGTTTCCTCACGATATTTTCCCTCACCGCATAATACGATGCATTTCGTAAATGTGTTTTTATTACGAAAATGTACATAGAAATTCAATAAACTTCATTGGTACATGCTCAAGCGGGATTTGAACCCTGTACCCACTGATACAGAGCCAAGCCCCAAACAACTGAGCTACGTCGAATTATCTATACATAAACATAACATAACATACGCTTCACGACTTGTGTATACTCCCTTTTTTTATTATGACGGGGTAGTCAGAGGCTTGAGTGCCCATCTCGGAAATTTCGAAGGCATGTTAGGTATGGGTCATTTGAAGCCCGCGTATCACTAGATAGACAGCACCCAACGTGATAGGTAGTGAACCGTATCGCCGTATATAGGCACTGACTATTACCTATCCTGAGGGATAGGCAGGTTTCCTCACGATGTTTTCCCTCACCGTTAGCGACTGTAAATTATGTACGTAAATGAAAAACACATATTTAAATTTCTATACAATTGAAATAATACTCACTGCGACGGCATAGGCAGTATAGCAGGGACTTTCTGGGCTATGATAGGGCTGTTTCCTCTCCGCTTTGGACTCGTGGACGGGGTGATGGCCTTGGTATCAGGCATCACTGCCGTCACGAAGTCCAAATAGCATTCAAGGTCCATCGCAGTGACGGTTGCTAGGTTCCTTTCGATGTCGAGAGGTTCTGATGATACCTGGAGATAATAAATACAATTATGATGATTCCCTGTATAGGGTTAGAGAGAGATCATGGATCCCTATACACACTCGGCGGTTATATGTTCTTCTAACGTCACCCTTTTTCAATATGGCGTCGATCTGACTGTCATTATGTCTTATTATCTGGAGATAATGTGGGAATCAATGTACATAATAGGTATATGAAAATTATAGGTACATTTAAGAATTTTAGTTTTATAATTACATGTATTATCATTTTTGTCTTGTTTAATACAATTTGCATATGATATTATTGTTAAATAGTTATAATATAGTAATAGTTATTGTATGCTTTATTTGTTATTTCTTATTATTGTGTCATTGTGATTATCTTAATAAAGCTTTATTATTATTCTTTAGTCAAGCTGTATGATGGCTTTTCAGGCTGATTGCCATCACTAGTTATTTGATAACTTGTCCATATCAATACAATAGATAGATACAAGTCTTACGTTTTTCTTAATAATCGGGTTTAGAGTTAATGGTGGTAAGGAACCGCCTATTCAGTTGGGCACTATATATCTTAAATATTTTTTTAATCTAAAGGTATATAAAGAAGATACTATCTGGTTAACACGTGGGTTCGTGGTGTCCATAGAATTACAACCTCCGCAATTGCGGAGATAAAAACCTGAACCTCTGACTACCCCACAAGGGTTAATAGTCGTGAATGCGTTTGTTTATGTTTTTGTTTTGTATACTTATAGTTCTGTGTGATAGGAAATATATTATGTGGAATTAATCTTCCATTAGTAGTTCAATGGGTAAGACCTCTGAATTCTCATGAGAAAGGTCCTAGGTTCGCATCCCGGTTCTGGCAAGTACCAATGAATGAAATCCAAATATGTGTTTTTTTATTTACGTACATATGTTAATTTACAGTCGCAAGCGGTGGGGGAAAACATCGTGAAGATAGGTAATAGCCAGTGCCTATATACGGCGTTAAGGTTCACTACCTATCTCGTTGGGTGCTGTCTATCTAGTGAAACGCCGGTTTCGAGTGGCCCTTATCTAATATGCCTGTAAAATTTCGGAGACGGGCACTAAAGCATCAGACTAACCCGCCACAATAAAAAAGAGTGCGTGTATTCACAAGTGTTACGTTATGTTATGTTATATACATCACAATCTATGTTTACTCACATCCCACGGATATTGGGCATCGATTTTCTTCTGGCGAAAGTTGGATGTTATTTTACTTATAGTAGACTTTGCAGAGTCCGCAGCGTCGGTTAACGATAAGTTGTTTAACCTGAAATATATTACAAATATTTTAAGGATATAAAAAAAAAATACATGTATATAATCACACCTTTATGTGCCCTAACGGGATTGACAGAGACTATTGACTGTCACCTGAAACGAACATGACTTTCCCGCTTAATTCACATCCATTTTCACATACATGCTCTTTTGTTCTTCACTATGCGTACACCCGTCTTTAAAAGAATGTTTCAAATTTCAGTAGTTAGGGACTTGACTCATATATAACACAAGCAATATCAAATAATTTGCCACATTTTTATTGTTTCAGATGTTTTCATTACATGAAACATAAATGGCACTGTAATTATAATTTGATTTTTATATTATATTCTTCCCTCCCCTTAGTAGCAGAGTGATGTTATATAGTCTAAATCCTTCCTCAATAAATGTTCTATCTAACACAAAAAGAATTTTTAAATTCGAACCAGTAGTTCCTGAGATTAGCGCGTTCAAACAAACGAATAAGCACTTCAGCTTAATAATATTAGTATAAATATATGGCGTTATCAATATAAACCAATAAATTATTCTTTACACGTGCATCACGACTGTGATAGCTTCTATAGTAGTCAGAAGTTCAGTGTTGTACTAAATTTAGTGTTTCGTAACTTACCAATCTGTTGAATTAACCGGCTTTGGTGGTTCCAGTTGCATCAGCATATATTTCTTTGCCAAGTACTCGTGGATTCCTATCGGCTGCCATTTTTTATCTAAAAATCAAAACGTGACTACTATTTGAACAAAATTTTTATGTACGTAATATTAATTGTCTCGGTAAACGTAGTGTAGGACGACCCCCTGCCAGATGGACTGATGACCAGAAAAAGGTCGCTGGTATGGGTTGGCTGAGGGCCACGAGTGATCGTGTTTTGTGGCATAACCTTGGGGAGACCTACGTCCAGCAGTGGACTGTCATAAGCTGATTGATTGAATATTATATCGCCACATAAACACCCTTACAGGAAAACGAGTGTTATGGGCATGTATCAAAACCACCTGACGAGATAGTCAGCTAACGTGACGTGTAAATCCATAACGCCGCGCATCCATAGATATATACATTCACGTCCTTTAATCTCTATCGGAGTGGACAGAACCTTTGACACTAGATACTCTCCTAGGTTACTTTTTAACATAAATATTGTGATGTTATATGGAATATTGGTGACAGGTTGATCATTTATGTATTTAGCTATATATAATAAGTATATATTTCTTAAATATACTTAGACTAGTACCCTTAACACAAGTCTTAAATGTACTTAGCAAGGGGCTAGTTTAATTGGTATAATAATGTCCTAAAATATTATTATTATTACCTTTAGGTAGAGTAACCACGCCCATATTGGTCTCTTTCGCTATTTTCGAACGCAACTCTTCTGCAATAAGCAACATGGTGACTCTGAACAAATGAAAAATAAGAATTAGTATTATGTTTCTACCGTTTTTCATAATTAACAATTAGGTTCACGTTAAATGACATTTTATATACTAGCGCGACCCACTCCGGCTTCGCACGGGTATAAAATATATAGCCTACTCCACTATTTAATGGATGTTATTATACATATAAACCTTCCTCTTGAATCACTCTATCTATAAAAAAAAACTGCATCAAAATCCGTAGCGTAGTTTCAAAGATTTAAGCATACAAAGGGACAGAGAAAGCGACTTTGTTTTATACTATGTAGTGATTACATATGCTATTTTAGAACTAAACTAAAACACTCGAAATTTCTGACATTTGAACTAAACGTTTAATTAAATGTTACATTCACGTCTTTTAATGACTTTCGGGATGGAGAGAAACTCCGAAATATAATATCTCGTAGATCACTTATCAGCATGAATAATGGGATTCCGATGTCATATGATTGGCAATGAGTGCATCTAAGCTATATGTACGAAGATAATTAAGTTTCTGTGTAATTTGTTTTTGTAACTAGCACTGGGCAAAAAATCCTGAAAGCCGGAGTTTCTTGTTGGTTCTTCTCCGAGCCAGGGCTCCCGAACAAACGGTAGAATTTCAATGCTAAGGGACAACCCGTGTCAGGCAAATGTTTTGACTTTCAATGAATGTACTGTACTTGTAGTTATAATCGAGTATTGCCGAAAAATAAAAAAGATATAAAACAAAACACACCTGTGCACAATACAGGGTAGCATGATAGCTTTATACCACAATATCCCTGGGTAGTCAAATTTAATACAGAATTCCGGTACGAATATCTCATCGTAGTTCTGTAGTGCCTCGTCGCCATTTTGCATGTCGAATAGTCTCTCTTGCTTCTTCGTGAGAGACTGGATAGTCTCTCGCCGAGGCCATAGACAGTTCATTCGAGTCGTTATGTTGATCACCTAAGCATAGACAAGCATAATTATTTATTTAAAAACACATTGACAACTTACATATAATCTACATACATACAAATCACGCCTGATTCCCTGTAGAGACGTAGGCAGAGATCACGGATCCCCATTTGTCCTGATCTTTACAGACCACTTTCGCTTCATTGACATTCATACATTTTGTCATACACTCTCGGCGGTTATAGGTACTTCTAACGTCACCTTTTTTCAATATAGCGTCTATCTGACTGTTATGTCTTATAAGGCCGGCCACTAATAATGTAATTGAATTATTAAGTTATTATCAGTTTTTATAAAAAATAAAGAGAAAGTGTTAACTAAAAGAGAATATCGCAGCAAAAAGTTTCTAACTCTGCTAGGTAACTTACACCCAGCTGAGTTAGAAACTTTTTGCTCCGACAATAACATGTTCAAGCTATACTCCTTGGTTGGTAAATGTATTTATATATTTAGTAAGGAAACAAAACAGAAATGAACACAGAATATAAATATAACAAGGATAATTAAGAAGATACGAGTAGATGCGCTCATTTCCATAAACATGTATCATAAAGAACACAAAATGATTATGTGAAAAAACTAAATTGTAAATAATATTTGATAGTTGATAAATACTTAAATAAATAATGTAATTGTAAACGTTTCGTTATGTGCATGCTTTTGTGGCTGCGAATTATTTATTAGGCTTTATTATTATTAAAAGATGAATAACTTACTTCCAACAACGGTTGATTGGGATCACCAATTACGTCCATATTGTATTTCTCCTTAAAATAGGTTTCAAATGACAAGTTCGTAGTATCATCACTGGGGTCTAATTGGGATTTAGGAGTCAAATACTCGAGAACATTCGATACAATATACCTGAAAAAGCAGTATAAGATATCACTTACATTTTTCCGTTCATTTCCATTGCGTTAATTCGGAGATGTAATAAAAAAGTAGATCGATTATGGTTTACATATTATAATAATAATCATTGGACATTATTACACCAATTGAACTAACCCCTTGGTAATTTATTTAAGACTTGTGTTAAGGGTACTTGTCAACGTATATTTAAGTAATATATACATATTATATATAGATAAATACATATATATAGCATAAATAATCAACGACCAGACTGGAACACAGTAGAAAACAATAGTTCTTAACTCTCCCTCTACCGAGAATCGAACCCGGGACCTCACGATTAGCGTTCCGGCGGCTAACCGATCGCGCCACGGAGGTCGTCAAACAATATTAAACTATTACTTGGCTCCAGAAATTGTTGTGATTAGTAACAGTACTGTTAGATATTCTTAAATATATTCACGTTCTGTAATCCCTTTTAGGGTGGACAGAACTTTGATGATAGTATCTCCTAAGTCACTTTTTAGTTAACATATTGGGGTTGTGATGTTATATGGAAAATTGGTGCCAGTTTGTTAGCCTATCACCCAATCCATTGACCATAGTCATGCGAGGAAGCACGGCGGCTAGTTGGATTCTTTTTACGTCCCAGACTAGCACGGGACAACCCATATTATAATGAAACCATACATGTAACTCTACAAATTACCTTGATGGGATTAAACCGCCCCTGTACCAAGGTGAAACGACGTGATGTTTGTATGTATTTTCTGTGACGCGTAACTGCATTCGTTCCTGAAAATATGATATATTTTTTATAATAGGAAATGGATTTTTTAGCATATAACTATAATAATAATATTTTTTAATAATAATAATATTGTAGGTCACTATAACTCTAATTGGACAAGCCCCTTGTTAAAATCATTTAACACTCTTGTTAAGATACTAGTTAACGTATATTTAAGAAATTTATGTATAATTATTTTACATAGGTAAATACATATATAGTATTTATATTCAACAACCAGAATGGAAAGTAGAAAAGCGTAGTTTTAACTCTTATATTTATATATTATTATCAATATATAATTATTTTACCTGGTCAGAAAGAGTTAGAACAGGTCGTATAGATGTGTGATTTTCCATCACAGTCCAATCTATAACGATTTTCCCATCGACAAAGTTTATCGGAACCGTGTACAGGCAATTAGTTTTTCCATCAAATACGACGAACTTTTTCATAATCCCTAGCACATCGCCAAAGAGGAATATATTGAACCTGGAAAAAAATGCAAAGAACACCGTTGATGCAGTGAACCGGCAGCGCCCGATTTGGAAACTGTCACAAGCTGCATATAATAAATAACAAACTTACACAAAATAATTCATTTATAATATACATCGTGACGAATACAGATAAAATACTTACTCATACATAAAAAAAACATTAATCTTTTATATCTTTTGTACTAAATATTCGATTCATGCAAGCATACGAATAGAAGACAAACGCGTTCACAACTTCAAACCCTTGCGGGGTACTCAGAGGTTCAGGTTTCCATCTCCGCAATTGCGGAGCTAGTAATTCTATGGCCGCCTCGAAGTCATGGGTTGACCAGATAATCAGCACTCAATGTGACAGATGGTAAACCATTTCGCCATTTACAAGCGCTAAGTATAACCTGTTAAGGGAACAGGTAGGTTTCCTCACTATGTTTTCCTCACCGTAGTATTCTATACTACATATATAGAAACGTTATTTGATCTCATTTTAAGTTACAAAGATAGACAAAAGGTATTATATGGTAAAGCTGACCGTATACCAATAAAATATAAATAATATTCTATCAGTTGTAATGTTTCTGCGGGAAAATTTGCCAATTAATGAGCACGGTAAAATTCAGTGGGAACATTTCACAATATGCAAATTATAAATGCTAGTAAAACAGAATGTAAATTTAGCAATTTAGTCAACAAAAACCTATATTTAAAATTAATTCATTATTCTTACCTTTTTATCAATTCGAACTGAGATTTCGTGATATCGATTTGCTTATGATTCTCTATCAAACAGACTTCAACCTGACCGACTGTTAGGAACATTGAAAAGTCACATAACTTGGGCAGCGGCTGCGTAGTCAGGAAGCCATATCCTTGTGGATGTTGTAGGAAATTGTACAAGGCAAGTTTTCGTGGAGTTGACGGCTTTGGGAATTTCACTTTGAAGTCGATTACGTGAAGGTAAAACATCGTCTTATTAGTTACTGGCGTACTCTCGAGACACTTCGGGAACTGTAATATTGTAACGAGAATTTTAAAATGGAAGGATCATAACACGTATGTATGTGATTAGAATATAGAAAAGAACTAAAAAAGAAATAACTCAATGCAATTGTATGTACTTAAGGGTATTGTTCGCGGAAATGACCGAAACGAGTGTTTTCATTTTTCAGTTTAAACCTATTTAGAACTTACTGACACCTATCATACTTTCAAGGTAGCATAATGAAAGACTGAAATTGATGACTGAAGTAGTTTCAAGAGTTAAATATCAATAATTACGTAAATATAAACGCATAAAGTTGATAAAAAATCAGAAAAATGGCGCAAACAGGGTTTTGTATTTTTTCGTTTATTTCGTCACGGAGTTAGATCTGAAATCAAAATATACAATAATGGGTTCTCTAAATACTAAATAATTTGACTAAAAACATATTAGGTCCTGTTTTATTCATAATACTGCAGTTTTCGTAAATATAAAACGCCCAATTTTGGGCCGCCATCTGTTTCATACATTTTTATATGGACAGCTTACGCGTCCGCCGCGAGTCGCTAGTTTCAATAGATCGCGTTCAGAATTTGGCGAATGCCAGCGTGGGGAGCACGTCCATTTTGTTGGCGATCACAGCTAAACCGCTAGATAATCACACGAGATCAGTTATTTCTTAGTTCAATAAGTGAAATTTGGAAAACAAAGTGTAATCACTTTGCTGTTTGAGGTTATTGCTTATTATATTACAAGCGATTTTTTTCTTTCGAAGGGAACTGCTAAAGTTGATTTATTCTACATGTATATTTTGAGAAGTATTTTACTTGATGCGACGCCATATTTGATATAAATTTATTCTTGCGTCATTTATGCCTATGACAGGTACATATCAGACATGATATGAAAAAATCATGGTAATGAATGTAAATAATTTTGATTTACCGCTTGATGTTTCGGATATTATGACAAGAAGTTGAGAATACATACATGATACATTCTGACATCACTTCAGCTTTCTTCACAGTAGGTAGGCAGCAATTAGTGAACCCCAGGCACAGATAATATAATACTATACAGCAGGATAGGTTATTTTTAGAGACAAATTGCTATCGAAATCCGAATTCGGTCACTAGGCTCTCATAACGGAGTTGGAGGTCACACCAAAAAAAATGTATAATTATTATACATATCCTGCTGCTCAAAATTTTGCTCAGTAGTCTGTAGGTATTGTTTGCCTCGGCAAACTTTATGCATAAATCGAAGAATTTTTATATTTTTATATTTGAAGTTCTTTTTCAGCTCAAAACCATACGAAAATACAAGCGCATTACTAGGCTCACAGACTCCTACAGAAGGTCGGGTTAGGGTACTCACTCAAGTACGTTCTAATACACTATTTCTTATTGTTTCTATAAAATTACAATTATTTACCACAAGTGATTTAATATTTAAATATTGATTACTTTTATATATTTATGACTACAATGTTTTTAATATATATTAATAAATAATAAGTTGTTGAATAATCTGATTATAATTTATTAGTGTTTGTTTCGTTTACAACTCAATTGATACACGGAACGTGCATCAGCCATGACAATAAAGTTTGTTATGATTTTGTTATATCAAGTTTGATGTGATTTATTTCAGTGTTTTTGAAACTATCGTAGTGTGGAACCTGTTTATATCGCAAACATAAATAACATTACATAAAATATCCCCTATTATCCCGCCGCATTGCTTTGTGAATCGATATTTATAGAAAAAATGCTTCATGCATAAGAATTTACAAATGAAATAACAACAATTTATCTGCAAGAAATCTAATTCATCATACTGATTTGATATTGACTTATATTAACTTTGATTTTAACTTATTTTAGATATAAAAAAACATACTTGGCCACTACTAAAACAGAAAGGTAACCTCAAAAGTATTTATTCCAGAGATAAACAAGGGGCTGCAATTGTTTTACACGGACTTGTTTCTATAACAAAACATCGACTTTGTTTTGGAATAAGGTGGTAGGTATCTGTAAGAACATACACACATCAACATGGTCTAGGGATATTTAACTCAAACCTAAATAACTAAAATTATACTACCTTTTAGTTAAGACACCTGTATCTGTAGTATTATATTATCTGTGCCTGTATATTAAATTAAACCTTGATTATTAGCCTATCTGATTAAATGAAAATATTTTAGTGAAAGTTGTAATTTAAAAAAATCTAGAACAAGAGAAAAAACTCTGATAAAACTTCAAACTAAACTTTATTTTTAAAACATTAAAACTTCAACATAACATTTACTTTTTTTTACTAAAATCGTGTTCCACTGAAAATCAATAATGTGTAGATCTTCCTAAGACATTCCTGACACATCTGCAGGGGTTTGGCATGCTTAAAACAAGGGTATCAATATCCCGTTGTGGAATATTGTCCCAAGTCCTGCTAAGATGCAAGAAAAGATGGTTTTTACTGACAATTCTTCTGGGAAATTTCTTAGAGCTCTTCTCTGAAGCATATCCCAGGCATGCTCAATAGGATTTAAGTCTGGAGATTGCGCAGGCCAGTCTAAATCCTGGACATTGTGCTGTTGTAACCAAGTTGTAACGATAAGCGCAGATAATTTGTCATATTATTTTTTTCTGTAAGGCCAGTATTCAATCTAAATTATTATTAATTAAATTTAAATCTAATTCATCATACTGATTTGATATTGACTTATATTAGCGTTGATTTTAACTTATTTTAGATGAGTGAGGGGGCAGTGACGGAACGCTGGATGAGGTTACTCGCTAAAAATAGAACTCATTTCCATAAACAGGATATAATTTGCACTAATCAGTAGATGTCCATACCTAGTCACTAATCAAAGTGTAATGTAACCTTAATACGAGCATTTATAAAATTAAATAATAGGTACCTATTATTACAAACAATATTTTAGTGCAGTAACCATTACTTACATACATTATAGACTATAACTAAATTTATAGTATAGTTATTTCAGGAGCTTATGTAAGTAGTAAATTGTATATCAATACACAATGTGTCTTTGCAAATTTTTACACCTACAGAGAAAAAAAGAAAGAAACTTTATTCACTACATTAACAAAACACAAACATGGAAAAAATATAGGTATGTAAAAAACCATTGATGCAGTGAAAAGGTGCTGCCTCAGTATACGATGCAGCTAGGCTGCAATCACTGGTCCTCTGGCAGCACCCAATTCGGAAACCGTCACAAGCTGCATAATATAATAAATAACAAACATACATAAAATAACTAATTTATAATATACAAATACAGATATAATACGAGTTCGGCTGTAGCCCAGTGGCTAAGAACTCGGACTTCGTATGAGAAAGGTCCTAGGTTCGAATCCCGACTCTAGCATGTACCAATGAATGAAATTTAAATATTTGTTTTTAATTTACAGTCGCTAACGGTCAGGAAAAACATCGTGAGGAAACCTGCCTATCCCTCAGGATAGGTAATAGTCAATGCATATACGGCGATACGGTTCACTACCTATCACGTTGGGTGTTGTCTATCTAGTGAGACGCGTGCTTCGAATGACCCATACCTAACATGCCTTCGAAATTTCGGAGATGTGCATTCAAGCCTCAGACTACCCCGCCATAATAAAAAATGGAGTGTGTATACACAAATCGTGAAGCGTATGTATGTATATAATACGCATACATAAAATTAATACACTATAATTCATAATCATACTTCGGGAAACATAAACAAGAACATATATATATATTATAGACATGTAGATAGATATAGGCACACACATACACAGTCATATATATTATATATACATTATAAACAGTAGTAACATCGTATAAACATACATTAATATATTTCATACACATACACATTTATTCAAACTCATATATAGAAAGAAAAATATATAACTATGGTATTTGCACTGACAAGGTGAGACATTGATAGGAGTTAGGGTAAGGATTTTTGTTGTTCGAGAAGACAAGCCTTATACCTAAGGTAGAAAGCTCCCCTAGAAGCAACCTCGCGAATAGGTGGAGGTATTTCATTCCAGCATTTGGACGCAGAGGTACTTACATCTGGTGCTAGTTTCTATACCAAAGAGCAATTACAAAGGTTCGTGGTCTAAACAATATTTAAACGTAAAAGAATAGCTGACAGTTACAGATTCCGAGAGCTAATAATCATCTTACTACTTTCATTTTAAATACGCCAGACTGTTACTATATCAAATTAACAAATAATAAAATAGGTAGGTACGCTTTGTGAGGTCAGGTGTATGTGTTTTGAGTATGCCGAGAAGACACATCATCGTGACAAAACAACAAGCAACAAGACAATTTCAATGCATATAATTAAATCGTAGTTACTAAAGTATCTGAAAACTATCTACGAGTGCGCAGTGTTTATAGTTTTATAATCCTGAATAGGTACAAAATACTGTGCTCACATTACGTCGCTGCCGCCGACCCCGATTGATATGGCTACGTCACATCCCACATCCCTTTCGGGGTAGTCAGATGTTGAGTGGCAATAAGTTTTTTTGCAATCTTTTGTCAATCGAAACCCAATCGTTACCTGATTATCAATAGCCAATGTAATAGGTGATTAACTAAGTCCTTACATAACCAAACCAGGTTCTCTCACTAAAACAACAGCACGTGAACAATTTAAATGGTCACCCATCCAATTACTTCCCACGCCTGCGTAGCTTAACTTCGGTGATACAACGAGAACCGGTGTATAAATCACAACCGTAAAATCCTATTATTTACGATCACAACTACGCGGTAACGCGATTCAAACATCTACCCAATATTTCAGCAAAAACATTATTGACATTACATAACACATAAGCTAATTGACTGTATAATAGTAGTTTATCAGGATGAAAAGAAATCTGTATGAGACATTTACATTATTCGTACGACTGCCCGCCTATAAAAGTCTGTGATCCTGGTACATATTCCGTTTGTAAATTTAGTCGCGAAATCAAGCAGTATTAGGCAAAATAAAATTAGGTTTTATGCATTGTAACGAGTTTACACTTAAATTCATGAGCTCAATTTTATTTCAATATGTGTAGTGTGGGTAAATGTAACTAATAAATTGTATGACTACTATATCTACAATATGGTAAAAAGTATTGTAGAATAGGTACTTATATAATTTTACCGTGAATGAACTGAATTAACCTAGGTAATCATAATACTTACGAATATGAAAAATGACTACAGCCGATCTTTCGTTGAAGAACATATTTCATTTCAAAAGCTAAGCGAATTAGTTTTACAAATTCGTTAACCTTTCGGAGTCAGTAAATGAGTGGTTAGGTAGTTGCATACCTACATACATACATAATGTAATCTGTACTAGCATAATTACAAACACTGGAAAACTTGAATTTATTTCGTGTTGGATTGATTACCATCTGGATTTGGGTGAGAATATCAGTTTATACGTTGCATCATATGGAAACGATACGTATTTATTGATATAACTATCTGCAATTTACACGCCGCGGCGGCGGGTCGTCATGATCAAAACTACGTGACAGATAGTTTTGATCATGACGACGCGCCGCCGCGGCGTGTGAATTCGACAGAGAATATCTGCTAAGAAGTCGGTCTGGATTGTCGAAAAATCATCACAATGTTTATTTTATGTTAGATAGATAGATAATGTACGTTTTATTTAGCAATTAAAAAAATGTCTTGCAATCGGCACACTATTGAGTTTAAAAATCAATTATATTATTAATATAAAACTCCCATAAACGTTTCGCGATGTTTTGAAATTCGCGCCTTTTTATATTTTATATTCTGTCCAACCGCTAAAAACAGCACTAGAGTACCCGCCACATAAGGTGGCAGTTGGAGGCGTCGCCACAGTCGCGTAATCCAGTGTTGCCAGTAAACACGCCAAAACTAGCACTCACTGTGCCATACGGCTCGATACATTATATTGAGGTTTCATTTGTAACGATCTTTGGTTGCAGAGCTATAAACTCAAATAAAACAAATTAATATACCAAAGTCAAAAGTCAAAATATTTTTATTCAAAATAGGCCCTATCATAAGCTCTCTTTGAAAGTTATTTTATGATCTAAGTACAAATTAAAAAAACTATATATTGACAAAAGGAATATATATGAGTGAAGTGGAAGGGCGGTTACGTAGGGGCCGGCCTAATAAGACATATATGTAACAGTCAGATAGACGCTATATTGAAAAAAGGTGACGTTAGGAGTACCTATAACCGCCGAGAGTGTATTAGAGAATGTATGAATGTCAATGAAGCGAAAGTGGTCTGTCAGGATCGGGACAAATGGGGATCCGTGATCTCTGCCTACCCCTCTACAGGGAATCAGGCGTGATGTGTATGTATGTATGTAAAAAAACTATTTCAAACATGGCACTGAGCATTGTCTTTACATATTTTTACCGAGGTTAGTTCACCAACCATATCGGCTGCTCAAGATGCCACGTCATGAAGACCACGACCGCTCTGATAAGAGCGTAACGATTGAGAAGAAGAAGTTCAGCGGAGACCCTTGGAGAAGAACTAACAAGAAACTCCAGAAATCAATTTATTATAATCACCCTTAACAAACATAAAAATTACAAAGAGTGGGCAAAAAACACAACGCTGGTAATACTAAATTTACCTTTCATACAAAATAACACGCAATGGCGGAAACGTCAAATTTAGTTCCAAGTTTGGCTACTGCCACCTTATGTGGCGGGTACTCTAACGCGCAATGTACTCAGCGCTGCTGCGCTAGAAATGTCCGATTTTTGACAGTTCGTGAATTTATTTTTGGAATACAATACCCTTAATTGTGATTGGAAAACATTGATATTTTTATTTTGTTCATTTCAATTCACCATCTTAGCTTAGATACCAAACTTACGATTTATTACATCATACACTAAATCATATCATATAACCGCCGAACGTGTATATACCCAGACTGTTCGAAGATTTTACATAATATGCCGGAAATAGAGGTGGTATTAGTATGGATGACAAAGCGACAGTGGTTTGTCAGGATCGAGACAAATGTGAATCTCTGTAATATCTATTTCTCTTTAGGGAAAAGGGCACGATGTGTGAATGTATCATACATACACATCACGCCCGTTGTCGTGTAGAGAGGTAGGCAGATATAACGGATCTCCATCTGTTCCGATCCTGACAAAGCACTTTCGCTTCAATGACACACATACACCTTTTCATACACACTCGAATATGTGTCATTTATTTCATTCAGAAATGTACGTCACCCTAACAGGCAACCTTTCTATGACGTACTAATTACATGGTATAAATAATAAAGTATTAAAATAAGAACAAACGTACAGAACACACCTATATCGTAGATCAGGTAGTGCAAGGCGACCCTCGAGAACTCGAGTCATGTGTGAATGTAACATACACTTTTACACACTAACCTGTAAGCGATGTTTGCGAACCCTTTTCTTAGTGCCCGGTTTAGGGAGGTCTTGCTCCTCATTACCCCAGGGCCAGTTCGGGAAGCACGGCTTGACGTCGACGTCTTCGAAATCTACCTTCCTGAAATGATCATTCTGATTAGCCTACTCTTGTACACTACTTAATTACAAGGCTGGTACGACTCATTGACAGAACCTTTTATCATTATCATCAGCCTGTCGGAATCCACTGTTGGACATAGGCCTCCCCCAAATGACGCCACTTCTCACTGTCAGTGGCCGTTCGAATCCATTCGATGCCGGCCAACCTGCGCAGGTCGTCTTCCCACCTTGCCGGAGGGCGCCCCACGTTTACTGAATCTTTTAACACCATAATAACGTAAAGAATAATTTAAGGAAATTACGAACGAGAACGTCGACTTAACGAAATGGCATTCAGTATAAATGACATAAAACGGCATGGGATAAACTGTTTCTGCCTATAAATAACTTGAGAGCTAAAATAGAAATGTGCCACAATAATTCCATTAATTTCGACTGCAGATTTCATGAATAATTATTAGATATAAATTGTACACGTTGTGCACGTCAACGTTACAGGGTCAAACGCCTCAACGATACCGAATTAATTTATTTATATTAATTGATATTATACTTATAATATTACGCTAAAGTGTAACATATTTCAGACGTGTTTACGATCGAGCTTTGACTTTTTATTTTTGCTTTGATTTTTAACAAAAACTAAACAAAATAATGATTTTACAAAACACTTACTATAACTAACTTTTAATTATAAGGCTTATAAAGAATTTAACCGCCCGTTATAGCTGGGGTGTAAAAATTAAGCTAACACTCTCCGTATAAGGCGACTAAGGGACTAGAGGTCAATGGAATCTATCTGGCAATGGGCTAGCCACCTGTCATCGATATAAATGTCATTAGCACACAAGGAACATGGATGATGTTATATCTTCCAAGTTCTGTATACCCCTAAAGGGATCAAAGGACATGAATCTATGACTTACGCGCGTGATTTCGGCAGGAGTGTGACGTCATCCAATTCACCCAGTTTATGCAACATGATACAGGCGTTGAGGGCGGCTGATCTTTTGGATATTTTCTTGTTCCTTGACGGTTGTCCCTGGAATATATACATATTGACGTCCTTTTATCAAATAGACAGCACCCTTTCACTGCATTAAGTGCCTACTCAAGCCTGACTACCCCGCCATAATAAAAAAGGGAGTGTGTATACACAAGTCGTGAAGCGTATGTTATGTTTTTTATGTGCCTACTCCTCATAATTATGTACGAGTATTGTTGTTGTATCAAAGTGTGTATAAATAGTGTTATTTCAAAATAGGTTCTTTCTTTCTTTCTTTTTTTATACCTTTTGGGGTGAACCCAGACTGTAGTACTCAATGTGCCGTCGCAATAAACAAACCCAGTTTCTTTACAATGTTTTCACTCTCTGTGTTATCTATGGTGGATTTCGCAAATATATCGTGTTGTGGTGCATTACGCAAATTAATTGTATTTTGATAATAAATCACTAGTCTGAAGCTAGTCCAGGATGGGAAAAGAATATTAAACAGCTGTTGTTCTTCAGGCAATGTAGTGATTAAGGGTAATTATAATCAATTGGTCAATGGGCTGCAACCTTTCACCCATGTTTCATATACACAACTCAAAATCTAATAAAATATGACATCTTAACTCTAATATTCAAACTAAAACCACGGTGATGTGTTCATTTCTCCGCTGTTCTGTACACATCAAAAGGCATATGAAAAGGTACTTAAATGCATGTTTGTCGATAAATTTGATATTGAAGCAGACTCACCGATATCGGTTCCCTGAGGGGGCTAGATATGGGCAGCCAAACCGTAGTGACGCGGTTCTTCGTCTCAAAAGTCGGTTGTAGCAAGGTGAACTGGTCATGGGGTAGGGTCTGGCAATAGCGGGACAGGAGACTTGTTGCTTGCACAGCCGACAGGCGACCTGAATAAGGGTTATATACATTTTGCTTACAATCTAGTATAGTGCCGTGCTAGTTTGTGATGTAAAAAGAATGATGCTGCCGCTCTTCCGTAGGAATCCTAAGGGTGAATAAAAATTTGTTAAATGTAATCCATAATCATTAAAACCCCAATATTCTAAAAAGTGACCTAGGAGACATTATCTCCCTTCTCGTAACGGATTAAACTACGTAAATTTGAACCCTTCATTCTGTAGAGGCGGACGTCGATTAACCTACCTCCATGTTCAGTTAAATACGGTGGTATATCTTCTTCGTACAACTCTTGAAGTTCTTCGGAAGATGGTGCGACGCGCGAATCGCTTTTGCCAACTAACAACTGCAATAGAAAAGTTATATAAGCGACTTCTACTGATTAGTTTGGATGAAAGTCAAATGTCCATTGGTTTGGAAATGTTTTGCGGAATTCAAAAATTTGGAAATGGGCCATCAAGCCTGGCTACCCCGCCACAATAAAAAAGGAAGTGTGTATACACAAGTCGTGAAGCGTATGTTATATTTTATGACTAGGAAACATGCTAACAACGAAACATGAACAAACTTACCTGTTGCAATGACAAATGTGTTTCCTCAAACTGTCTATGCTTCTTTATAAATGAGTTATCATTTTTAGAAACTAGAAGTATATAATTAGCATCTTTATCGCGAGCTCTACCTGCAAATAAAATTATATTACGTAAGTCATGTACAGTCAACGCTAAAATTGTAGTCCCAGTAACTTTTTATAAGGTTTACGTTTTATAAGTAGAGAAGTATTTATTTATTTATTAAGGAAACAAAACAGAAATACATAATAAAAATAGATGCGCTCATTTCCATAAATATGTCTCACATAGAACACAAAATGATAATATGAAAAAACTATATTATAAATAATATTTGATAGATGATAAATACTTGCTCAAATACCAATTAATTAACTTATTACCTTTACTCTGCACATACGATCGGTACGTTTCGGGAATGTCATATCGTATAACGAGAATGCATCTTGGTATATCAATTCCTTCTTCAATGACACTAGTACCGAACAGGCAATTCACGTCACTGTAACCAGAGCTTACGATTAGCTTACACTTTAATATCATTTAACTATACAGGGTACTCAGGCTAAACACAGGTGATGTAAGGAAACCTATTTTTCCTCTAAATAGGCAATATAATATTAAAAATAATAATTTTAATATCAATATCTTTTTTAATATAATATTTGGACATTACAATACCAATTGAACTAGCACTTTGCTAAGTACATTTAAGACTTGTGTCAACTAGTCAACGTATATTTAAGAAATATATACTTATTAGACATATATAATCAACGACCAGACTGGAAAGCAGAAGAAAAGCGTATTTCTTAACTCTGCCTCCACCTGGAATAGAACCCGGGAAATCACGGCGGCTAACCGATCGCTAACCTTGGTACATGAACTTACCAAGGGGCTAGTTTAATTAGTGTAACAGTGTCCTAAATATTATTATTATAATAAAAAATTACAAATGGAGATCCGTGATCTCCTACCCCTCTACAAAGAATCAGGCGTGATGTGCATGTATGTATCATAATTACTTTACAGTATATGTTTCCACTTACTAGTTCCTGAATTTCTCTACTGTCTTTTCGCTATTCTTTTTCCTATAGTGTTGTTCCTTGGTGATCTTGAAGGGGTCAATTTGGAAGCCCACTATGAAATCTGGCGAGACGAAGCTTAGTGACGGCTCGTGTTGTATTGTCTCTTTCAGTATGTTGTAAAGAATTTGCGCAGTACTCCTGGTCTTCGTAAATATAATTGCTGACAACGGCTTATTGCTCGTGTTCAATTTCGAGGTTTCTAAAATGGAAGAAACGTTTACATATACAAAGATACATATACATTCACGTGCTTTAATCCCTTTCGGGGTGGATATAACGTCGAAGGTACAATATCTCCTAGGTAATATTTAGCATGAAAGGGTTGCGATGTATTATTGGAACATTGGTGACAGGTTGCTAGCCAATCGCCCAATAGATTCTATTTACCTGTAGACCCTTATAAAACCGTATAAAAAGTTACAGGGACTGTACTTTTAGCGCTGACTGTACATATGTAAGTAGAGTTTATATATGCATGTAGAGGTAAACTTTACGACATACCCTTGCAGGTTAGTCATGAGTTCAAATGTCCATCTCTGAACTACAGACTTAGTGATTCTATTTTTAGAGCAATGTTTTTTTTGTATCTGATTAGTAGATGAAATCTTAATGAGGAAAAGAACGCTTGTTTGACAAGCAGGCTGCCTCAACTGGGTACAGCTTGAAAAAAACTTGACATCATTGAAGGAAGCAAAATAAGATGAATTCTCAAAAGCAAGTAGTAATCGATTGTACCTTTTTTATCCGGATGGTATTCCCTAAATATGTTTATCAGTTTCAAAATTCGATCAGACGAGTGCTTAATAATTTTCTGCAGTCCTTTCTCTTTTTCCATTAGTTTTTCAAGAATGCCTCTAGCGCTGTAACAATACAGAAGACGAATTAAAACGAATAGTGGTTCTGAGATAACAGTCCCTTGATAGTCTGGTGCGAAAAAGAATAATAATATTAGGACATTATTACACCAATTGAACTAGCCCCTCGGTAAGTACATTTAAGATTTGTGTTAAGGATAGTAGTCAACGTATATTTATGAAATGTATACATATTATATATAGATAAATACATATATAGCATAATTAATCAACGACCAGACTGGAAAGCAGTAGAAAAGCGTAGTTCTTAACTCTACCACCACCGGGTATCTAACCAGGGACCCCACGATTAGCGTTCAGGTGTCTAACCGATCGCGCCACGGAGTTCGTCCTAGAATGCTAACTAGCTGCCGTTCTTCCCAACATGTCGTAGGAGGCGACTAAGGAACAAGGGGTAAATATAATCTATTAGGCGATGGGCTAGCAATATGTCACCAATGTTGCAGTGACTCAGGAATAAGTGGTAACAGAAAAGAAGTTTGCTAAATTTCTACACACAATAGTATTCAATTCGAATAATTCGATGTAGCTGAGTTGTTTGGAGCTCTGTATCAGTGGGTACAGGGTTCAAATTTCACTTGAGCATTTACCAATGGAAATGAAGTTTAATGAATGTCTATGTACATTTTCGTAATAAAAACACATTTACAAAATGCATCGAATTATACGGTGAGGGATGGCTTATGGCCAGTACGGTAGGTGTAATTCTTACTGGAGGGCGGCAGACGTCACAATATCATAATAGAGAGTTTCTTCTGGACTGATGGATTTCTTTTTGTGTTTCTCCACTAAGATCACATGTTGAACTATACTTAGTGAACCACCGTAGGGGCCGAGGTTCTTAATGTCCTCTATTATATCAATGATTAAGTTCTTGATCGCTTTGCGGATCTGAAAATAAACATACCCTTAGTAATGAATTATATAAACATTAGTGCACAATGTAATAAAAAAGCATATATTTGTATCATGGTAAAATTATATTCACTTATCGTGAAAGATAAACAAGTTCATGACACTTGACCCTTGCGGGGTAGTCATGTTTAGGTAGTAATTCTAAGGCCACATCGAACCCACGTGCTGACCAGATAGTCAGTGCTTAATGTGACAGGTGGTAAGCCATGTCGCCATTTACAAAGACTGACTATTGCCTGTTCCGTGGAATAGGTAAGTTTCCTCGTAAACTGTCCTCTCACTCAAATGTATTTTTTTATGTACAAAGCCATTCAGAATATTTCATTTCCCTTGGTACATGCTCCGGGGTTCGAACCCTGTCCCCACCGATTCAGAATCCAGCCCCCAACAACTGAGCTACGCAATATTACCTTATAACATTGAAGACTACTCTAAACATACATAGTGAGCAGATGACAGGTCGAAGACCGCGTTCACCTCAAGCAAAACTATAGAGAACTAGCGACCCGCTCCGGCTTCGCACGGGTAGAAAATATAAAGCTTACTCCACTATTTAATGGATGTTATTATAAATATAAACCTTCCTCTTGAATCACTCTATCTAATAAAAAATCCGCATCAAAATCCGTTGCGTAGTTTCTAAGATTTAAGCATACAAAGGGACATAGGGACAGAGAAAGCGACTTTGTTTTATACTATGTTGTGATATAATAGCTTTGATATAGAGTGTTGAAGACAGGTTGTTAGGCCTTCGAGTAACGACTCCATTAACTCTTAATTGTTACCTGAAAATCAATGTTATCATGCCCTCGTCTGTGATGTCAGAAAAATGCCAATCATCTGCCGTTCTTTTCAGCATGTCGTAGAAGACGACTAAGGGACTGGAATCTATTGGCGATAGGCTAGCAATCCGTCACTAATGTTTCATATGACATCCCAACCCAATATTACTGCTACAAAGTGACCTGGTATAATTGTTACCGGCAAAACCCGATTCCAGGACAAACTAGTTTGGCCTAGGCTAAACTAGTTCTTCCGACACGCTAGGATTAACTAGTAAGGTTAGGTTAGTAGGAAAAACTAGTTTAGCCTAGGCCAAACTAGATTGTCCTGAAATCGGGCCTGGCCGGTAACATAATGATCGTGTCTCTAAGATTCTGTTCACCACGAAAAGCATTTTTTTTTAATTCTTTATTAAGCCATTCACCACTAAGGTTATGTCGGCTGCAGTACAAACACCGATGTCACGGCGTTTGAACTGCTTGTTATTCCATCGCCATGGTTACACCAACGCCGCCAGCTGCTACAACCGAAGAAAATCGAAATGGAAGCTCCAATTCTTCTCTTCCTTGTACTTCGGTTCGTTCCAGTTGAGAATCCAAATCTTATCCCAAAGCCATTTAGCCAGTTCGGTATCACAATTGACTAAATATTCAGCCGAAAATAATTATTTGTATTTTCAACTTTCACTGAGCTACTGACTTCGTTGACGCACCATAGACGATTGACGAACCATAGACGATTGACGAAAGGCATTGAAAGACGTGATCGTATAAGTAATTACAATGATATTTCACTCTCACCTTATCCGGTTTAGCAGATATCTCCCTTTCTTGCAATGTAGATGCCGACACCATGGGATTCAAAGGCAGATTTATCCTTTTGGTGCTCTCAATAACATCCTCCAATACGCGAATCGCCTGCATGGCTTCCCTCGGCAAAGTGCAAGTATCATAGAATACCATGTGTTCATTGGGATTAGTAGAGAACCTGAAATATATAGTTTAAAGAGATTCGCCATTTATACTCATGATAAATAACGAACGGGACTTATCGCGTATGTTTTTATATAATAGACAATCAGTCTGCCCGTGACCATGGATGCTGAAACGTAGCCGAAACGTCGAGTTAATAAAGGTAACTTTATTATATTAAAACATACTGAAATATATAATATACATACTAAGTCACTATGCCGATGTTATATTTCATACATACATATATACACATCACGCCTGATTCCCTGTAGAGGGGTAGGCAGAGATCACGGATCCCCATTTGCCCCGATCCTGACAGACCACTTTCGCTTCATTGACACTCATACATCTTCTCATACACACTCGGCGGTTATAGGTACTCCTAACGTCACCTATTTTCAATATAGCGTCTATATATCTCAGATATTCTGTATTATTAAATTACAAATGAGTAGTCGCTGACGATGACACTAGGAATATTATAGGGAAACGGTAATAGTCAGTGCTTGCAAACAGCGGCACGGCTTAACACCTGTCACATACTATCTGTAAAGTCTATTAATCTGTACAACACGTGGGTTCGAGGCGGCCATAATTTACTACCTCCGCAACTGCGGATAGACACCAGGGCCCTTACTCCACTAATTCATTTTAGCCACAATATTACTTCAGTATCGATACTATAATACTTCAGTGGCCGTAATTTGACACTTTTGGCACTCCACTAACAAATTTTGGCCACTGAAGCGTCATCGATTTACATCTGCGACTGAAGAATAAAAATGCTACTACACTAACCAAACGTCCGTCAATGTCAGTTCAATAGCCTTATATTTGATACTCCACTATTGACATTTCTATACTTGAGTTGTCACTGAAGCGCCACTGACTCACTATTGAGGCACAACTGTGGCAATCAAAATATTAGCAGAGTGCCACTTTTACAGCTGAGACACAGAAGTAACGCAGTAGCGATGCAGTTGTGTGGCTGTCAAAGTTAATTAGTGGAGTAAGGGCCCAGAACTCTTGACTACCAAGGGTTAAGGGTAATCATCCAAGGGTTACTACTCACTCAGCCACTTCGCCGAATTCATTGACAGTTGCGATGGTGGCGTGAAATGTGGTTTCAAGTGTTCTGATCTCTTCTTTGATTTTCTCCACTTTGACATTTGCATTTAGCAATGTGGCTGACAAACCTATAATTTACATACACATATACATTTACGTACATAAAAAAATAGACACAGCCTCGGAGACACGATAATATTTCCTAGGTCACTTTTTACCATCAATAAAGTTGTGACCCCATATGGAACTTTGGCGACAGGTTGCCCTTCCAGCGCCGAATAGATCCTATAGCCGCTTAATCGCTATTGAGGACCTCCGTTGCACGGACGGTTAACCATCTGAACGATAAACGTGAGGTGAGAGTTCCTTAATAACTACGTATTCTTCTGCTTCAGTGTGATTGTTGATCATATATACTATATATTATGTATTCAACTGTAAAACAAGTATATTCCTTAAATATACATTGATTAGTAACAAATGCCTTCGATGTATTAGTAAGGTGCAATTTCAATACATGAAATAACGTCTTTCAGAAACTTTATATTAGGGATGTAAGTCTAGGTGTCCCGTGCTAGCTGGGACGTAAAAGTATGCTAACTAGCTGCCGTTTTTCCCAGCATGTCGTAGGAGGCGACTAAGAGAACAGGAGTGTTCGGAATCAATTGGGCGATAAGCTAGTAACCTGTTATCTACCTTTCCATATGACAAAGCCGCAACATACATGCTATAAGTGACTAAGCAGATGTTATAGTTTTAAGAGATTCGGGATTTATACTCATGATTAATAACTAACGGGACTTATCGCGTAAGTTTTTATATAATAAAATAAAGGTGGAGGCGAAGAAATATGAATCGTCAGTCTACCCGTGACCATGGCTGCTGCAACGTAGTCGAAACGTCAGGGTCATAAAAGTAACATTATTATATAAAACTTACGCGATAAGCCCCTTTAGTTATTAATCATAAGCAGATGTTTTCATGTCTACAATGTTATTTGCACTCCGGAAGGGATTAAAGCGTGTGAATGTATATGTAGGTATGATGTCTCACCCAATATCCTCGGCGCAGATTCAGGGTCGCAATTCTCTAAATGTTTCGTCACCATTCTCATTGGATGATTACTTACGCCGTTGTGACACTCGTCGAAAATGATCAGGTTGATGTCTTCCAGTCTTATGTAATTGTGGGTGATCATGTCACACAAGATTTGTGCTGTCATCACTATTACCTGCAAAGTTTACGTATTATCAAGTATTTTCAATGCAGGTAACGTCATCTTATCTATACTAATAATATAAAGCTGAAGAGTTTGTTTGTTTGTTTGAACGCGCTAATCTCAGGAACTACTGGTTCGAATTCAAAAATTCTTTTGGTGTTATGTAGACCATTTATTGAGGAAGGCTATAGGCTATATAACATCACTCTGCTACTTATAGGAGCGAAGAATATAAAATAAAAATCAAATTATAATTACAGTGCCATCTATGTTTCATGTATTGAAAACTTCTGAACAAATAAAAATGTGACAAATTATTTGATATTGCTTGAAACCTACCCCAACAGGTAATAGTTACTGCTTGTTTACTATATGAGACCGGGTCGTTTCACGATAAATTAATAAAGATATAATTATTTTTATTTTACCCGACGTTTCGACTCAGTTGAACAGGCCGTGTTCGCGGGAAGAAGGTCGCAGGTAACCTATTTGCGAAACATAAACATACATAACATACGCTTCACGACTTGTGTATACACACTCTCTTTTTTTTTATTATGGCGGGGTAGTCAGAGGCTTGCATGCCCATCTCCGAAATTTCGAAGGCATGTTAGGTACGGGTCATTCGAAGCCCGCGTATCACTAGATAGACAGCACACAACGTGGTAGGTAGTGAACCGTATCGCCGTACATAGGCACTGACTATTACCTATCCTGCGGGATGGGCAGTAGTAGTATTTGCGAAACTATACATAATTCTATGTCCCGTGCTAGTCTGTGGCGTAAAAAGAATGTTAACTAGCTGCCATTCCTACCCGCATGTGTGGACGGAGGAGGAGGTAAAATGAATCTTTTGAGCTATGGGCTAGCAATCCGTAACTAATGTTCCATATGACATCACAACCTGCATATTTAATGAGGACCTAGGAGAAATGATATCTCCGATATTCTGTCCATCCCGAATAGGATTAAAGGACTTGAAAGTATACATGTATGGATTCAAGCGCGTGAGTGAATGTATATTTGAGTGCTGAAACCGAGTTATCACGTTAGCAATGCGCACTATACAAAGTTTCATTGTAATATGAATCTAAACAAAGACTTTGTTGAATCGCCTTTTCACAGGAATTGTATACATATTTACATTACTACACGACTATTGTTAGCCTTAGCGTGTAGTAATTTTGCGTGTCCATCTCCGCAATTGCGGAGGCAGTAATTCTATGTCCATCTCTAAGTCACCTGTTAACAAGATAGTCAGTTTCTAACATGAGTGTAAAACTTTTACTTTTTATGTACAAAACAAACAAAACAAAAAACAAACGCATTCACGACCATTAACCCTTGCGGGGTAGTCAGAGGTTCAGGTGTCCATTTCCGCAATTGCGAAGGTAGTAATTCTATGGACACCTCGAACCCACGTGTTAACCAGATAGTCAGTACTCAATGTGACAGGTGGTCAGCCATTACCTGTTCGACGAACAGGTAGGTTTCCTCACGATGTTTTCCCTCACCGGATAATAATTCAACGCATTTCGTAAATGTGTTTTTATTACGAAAATGTACATAGAAATTCATTAAACTTCATTTCTATTGGTACATGCTCAAACGGGATTTAAACCCTGTACCCACTGATACAGAGCCAAGCCCCAAACAACTGAGCTACGTCGAATTCTTAATACTTTTTATATATCTTTACTTTTTACTTTTTAATTACTATTTATATATCTCACGATGTTTTTTCATCATATAATATACTACCTGTATATTATTAAAGGTCAGATAGACGCCATATTGTAAAAGAGTAACTTTAATACCTATAACCGCCAAATGTGTATGAGGTGGTGTCAGAGTGTTAATGAAGCGAAAGTGGTTTGTCCGAATCGGGACGAATGGGGATCCGTTATCTCTGCCTACAGGAAAACGGATATTATGTGTATGTATGTATCATAAATATGTTTAAATTCGACGTAGCTCAGTACAGGGTTCAAATCCCACTTGAGCATGTACCAATGAAAATTTAAAATACATTTACGAAATGCGTCGAATACTACGGTGAGGGATAACATCGTGAGGAACCCTACCTGTTCCCCGAACAGGTAATAGTTAGTGCCTTTAAATGGCGACATCGCTTGCCACCTGTCACATTGAGTACTAACTATCTGGTCAACACATGGCTTCGAGGTGGCCATAGAATTACTACCTTCGCAATTGCGGAGATGGACACCTAAACCTCTAACTATCCCAAGGGTTAATTATCGTGAACGCGTTTGTGTTAAAGTATCTATTTAATAGACCACAAACCTGATATTGCGAGAGCTGTTCGTCCCATATTTGCTTATCCCAGAAGTCGACGCCGCTTTCACCTGAGTACCCGATAACACTGTCCACCGGGCACATTGCCTCTATGGCTTTTTTCTGAAAATAATCAAATAACATCTGACAACCTCTGTGGCGCGAACGGTTGACTACCTACTAATACGTTTTAGCACAAACATAGTTTAATATCACTTCAGTAATATTGTGAAATAGGTAGTGGATATAAAACTGATTGTTTTTTTATTTATCTTCACAAGGCGGATGTACGAGTATGTAGTGTGAAGAACAGAAGAGAATGTTTGAGAAGGTGGCGATCAATAGTCTTTGCCTATCCCGTTAGGGTCAAAGAGGCTTGAATATATGTATGTTATTTACTGAATGTTGGATACCAATCATAATTACATTGTATTAGTTCTCATATTCTAAGAACTCAATTAGCTTATCATAACACCTCGAGGCAATTAAAAAGACATACACATTCATTACATAGTAGTTACAAATTAACAGAAAGAAGTCCATACAAGTCCATGCACTAGACATAGATACGCTTCACGTCTTACGTTTGTTACCGGCCAAAACAGATTTCAGGACATACTAGTTTGGCCTAGGCTAAACTAGTTTAGGTTAGGCTATACTAGTTAATCCTAGCGCGTGTAGGAAGAACTAGTTTAGCCTAGGCCTAAACTAGTATGTCTTGAAATCAGGTTTGGCCGGTAAAACGTATACATACTATTTTTAATTGTAGCGGAGTAGTCAGACACTTCAGTCCACACCGTCAAAAATTCAAAGGCATAAAGGTGTGAGCCACTCAAAGTCCGCATTTCACTAGATGGACAGCACCCAACATTATAGGTGTATTATACACCTCATCATACACATTCAATGATTATAGGGACTAATAGGTTACATAGGAATCGGACACATAAGATAATAGTGTCTTATTTGGCCGATTCCTATGTAACCTATTATATATACTCATTAGTATAAAAGATAAACTTACTTGCTGTTCCACTAAGGTGACTGTGTTAACTAAAAAAAAGGTTCTCTTTCCACCCTGGCCCCATGGTTTCTTCAGAGACTCTCTGAAGTGTTTTATAACATTGATTGCTATATAGGTCTTACCCGAACCTGTAATTTGTTAACATTATAGTAACTACACTAAAATAAAATATTATAATTACATACTATAATTTTGACGATTGGTTGAGCACCTGAATCCATGAGGTCTCGGATTTGATTCCCGGTGACGGCAGAGTTAAGAACTATGTATTTCTTCTGGTTCCCAGTTGGGTTGTTGATTATAATATATGCTAGATGTGTATTTATCTACATGTAGTATGTATATATTTCTTGAATATAATTATGTTAACTAGTGCCCTTAACACAAGTCTTAAATGAACTTACCAAGGGGCTAGTTCAGTTGGTGTAATAGGGTCCTAAATATTATTATTATTACTTACATATCACAATGTTTATCAAGACATCAGGTATAAGAAGGTTAATGGGTGTGAGTGAAGCAAGAGATATGTCTATATGATTGATAGCATCTGCCTATCCTGTTATGGATGTTGAAGTGTATATCCATGGATAGAGTATATGGTAGTCCCAATTTGTATGTAAATAATAAAGCAAGTAAATAGTTTAAGGCCAGTATATTACCTAATTCAAGGATTGTAGTAAACTGAAACTCCTCAGTAACAAGTAATTAGTTTCAGAACATATCTCATGTACTGATACATAATACATGTTATCTACATACAAGTTACATGTTATGTATAAGTATGGGGAGGTGTATGGGCGACAATGAAGTTTTCGTTGTTTGTCAGATGCAAGATAAATGGGAATCCACAATATCCACCTACCCTCTGTAGGGAAACAAGTGTGATGTATGTATGTATGTAGGATAAAGACATATTGTGTCTTTCTTAAAATATCACCTTTAATTGATGCAAATTCGAAAAATTCTTCTCAAGGCAGGTGTATGCAGCGTGAATGATAGAAAAGCATGTAAGTTGTGAGTGACGCAAAGGAGATTTGATCAATAGTCACTGATTATCCCTTTTTGGATGTAGAGCCGTGAATACATGCAGTCAATACAAAGTAGTTGAGTTGACTAAAACTATTGTATTAATTTAATCTGTTTTATGTAACTAAAATATTACCTGTTGGTAGATATACAATTGTGTTTTGTTGTTTAGCAATTTCTTCTAAGTGCGTTTGATATGCCCTCGCTTGCAGTTGAGTTTTATTTTCCGCCATGGTTAAGCTGTTAAAAAAATCAGGAAAATTATTAAACGTTGCGAAACATTTTTGCATACATATCACTATACATCATAGACTCTTTATCACTTGTGTCTGCAGAATTAGAGAGCAGTTGGAGACCACTGGATGGAATTCGAGCTTGCCAGTGTCCTTTACACACATACGCAGGCTGTTAGTCTAAGCTGGGGCGAGGTTAAGAGCGTTGCCAAAGACAAGGATGCGTGGTGAGACCACGAACCAAATATAAAGAGGACTTGGCGTAAGGAGCAGTCCCCATTACGTGGTGCGGAGTCCAAATGACGTGTTTTAATTGGTGCGGACTCTAAAAATGTGTAGTAGAAAGAAGATACCTAATTTTATTGGCCAATGCCGTGTTTTGATTGGTTGTAACATCTCCTCTCCATCTGGCGTACCTCGTTTAACCCTGCATAATGCCACTCTAGTTTCCATACAAATATTGCGTAAGGTCCACTCGTCTTATTAATTACTCCATGGGTAAGACCTTGTGAAGACCCTCTGTATCCCTATGGCGCACTTCAACAACAACAATCACTTTTGCTATGGACAGAACCTAATATATCCTACAGATATAGCTAAACTGTTTTATTAAAATTATATGAGTCATCAGTGTTTCAATTAAAATTAACCAATTATAAGTCTATTTTACAATAGGTAATACGGACATTTTACGAGTAATCAATATATACTTCTACTGATATGACACATACCAAGATAAAATCTATTTCATTCCTGTATGTTAAAGCCCTAATAATAAGTGCCTTTGTGGCCATAGTAGCAACAAAGAGGGTTCATATTTACTGTTGACCTGTTACTGTTAATATTAACTTAAATTATCAAATATTTTCTTTTAGATTTCTTGAGTTAGTTATTTATACATTAATTAATTAATTTATATTTAAATTAATTCATATCGTTATCATATTCATATAAATTATTTCCTACCTATAATATAAATTTCTCCAAAACGTATAAATCATTATTTAAAAGAATGATGAAATATACTAACCAGCATTACATGTAATAAATTTTGTATGAAAGTTTCAGCAATTTCCTATCAAACTGATTACACGGGTCACTACTAGAATATGACTTGATTCGAAATATATATTCGTCGATTCTGCTAATGATTAAAATTATTATTCAATTGTGCAACAAGTGCAAGACTTGAATACTGAAATTGAGCCAATAATATCAAGAATCAATAACCAGTTACCACAATTATATTTGTTAATTACATACCTTGTTTATATTTTCTCATCTAGGTACATTTAAATTATTTCTTCGATAAGCAATTAGCGACAATAAATGAGAGCAGTGTCGATTACCGGCGACTGCAAAGAGTATATCACAATATTACCCCATCTAATCCAGTGTTTATATATAATTAAAGGTAAATGTACATTGTCGGTCGGAATCACACTATGATTTTGTCTTTTTTATTTCGCTATTATTTATTAATAAAATGCACAATTAATTATTATTGTTATAAGTTTAATATAACGTAATGTTTCACTTGATTGCCTCTACATTAGGGTATAATTATTAAAATTTGTACTACTCGAATAAAGTAATGGAATTTCTATTGTAGGTATTTTTATAATTTTTTTTGGATCTACGTTTACAGAAGTTAATGTAATAATAATTATTTGTAAAATTAGTTCTTCTATTACAGGTTTTCCTGAAAAGCTCAATCATAATGTTTCGACCTTATTATGTTAAACCTAACTATACACGTCTTTACTAATAAAAATATTTTTATACTTAAATTAAATTAAAATGTCATAGTTGTAGTCGATATAATAATGCTAACTAGCCATTCTTCGTGGCATATCGTAGAAGCCAATTAAGAAACTAGGGGTAAATGGTATTTCTTAGGCAATGGACTAACAACCTGCAACCAATGTTCAATACAACTTCAACATCAATTCTCATGTTACAAATTGACTTATTATCGTGCCTCCGAGGTTTTGTCCTTTTGGAGTGAAAGATGTTATGGACATCCGTGAATGTATATATACATGTATGCAAAAAAAAACAATTACTTAGTCTTAGCAGAATGATTGCGGCTACTGTTTCAAGCTATTGATATTTGAATTGATTGAAGACTGTGTTGAGTTGGTTGATTTTTCAAAACACCTTTGGCAGCTATATAATATCCAGTATTTCTATTCCTATTGTTAATTATTTAACTAATTTCATTTGTATTTCTGATTATTCGCTCAATCGGTTAATATGTACCAAAAAGTTTTATTATTATTTTTATTGTATATTAGTTCGTATTTCGAATACGTTTTGTTAGGAGGTGAGGATGCAGTTATACCTAATTATCTTTTTTTAAAAAGCTGAATAAACATCCGTAACTTTACTTATGTATTTATTGTTTCAGCAAATGATCTCCACTTTCAAGACGGTTCCTCGATGGCTGATATTATAGCAGGCGATGTGTTCTTTGAGATAGTTGATCCCCCAGAGTTAAAATATTCATATAGAATAAGGCCTGCCAAAGATTTTGGTGCTGAATTTGTACGTACTTTGATAAAAGATTAGATTTTAATTATCGCTCTTATATTTAGCTTAAACTTACCATGTTAAGTAGGTTTATTAAGTGAAGATCTATTGTATTTACTTACATATTCTACTTACCCATCTCTTTTAGCATGCTGGAATAAAAACAGTACTGTATAGTTTATGTTGAGATATGGATAAAATGTTTCTCCAATTAACAAAGCATTAACCGTTAACCTTTCTTTCATCTATATGCTCCAGATGCCTAAACAACCTAAGCATACCATTCTCTATTTCTGTCACTAAGTCTTTACTAATATTTATTTTTATTAAAAATTAAAGTTATAGTGCAATAAAAGTCATAATAACTTTTCATATGCCTAGGCCACTTTGCAAACCCATTATGAATATCAATAAGTTATTAATGTTCAAACATTATACGGAACAGCTATATTTCTGATAAATGATACAGGTATTTACAATATAATAATATGATACAATATTAGGTACTTTTTTTGATGGTATAGAACATAGATGACTGGTTGTTAGCTCATTGCCCAATAGATTCCACTTAACCCAATTACCACCTATGACATCCCAGAAAAAATGGCAGCTAGTAAGTAGTATGCCTAGCATGGCACTACATGGATGTCATACATACACATCACGCCTGATTCCCTGTAGAGGGGTAGGCAGAGATCACGGATCTCCATTTGTCCCGATCCTGACAGATCACTTTCGCTTCATGGACATTCATACATCTTCTCATACACTCGGCGGTTATAGGTACACCTAACGTCACCTTTTTTCAATATACCTATGTCATAAGTATTATATTATCCATCCTGATATTAATAATAGTTTCTATTTTTCAGAATGACTCATCGGGCTTCAAAAATGCTCGCCTGGTGCCATTAGTTCCACTTCATAGTTGTACTGAGGTCCTCAATAAAGACGATGTACGGGGACACATAGCTTTTGCGGAAAGAGGGTAAGTCTAGCAGACAGTTGGGTTAAAAGGCTTAAAATCATACAATATTTTTAACTTGTATATTTTATTATTTTATCAGAGCAAAATTATTAGTAATTCCATTTAAATAACAAACACTTTCACATGTTTTTATTGCTAAAATGTAAAGAAAAATCAGTAATTTTTTTTTCACTGCTACTTGCTCTGAGATTTGAACCTGTACTTGAGTACTAGATTTATCTTAGATGTGCTTAATAGTAGCTTAGTTGTATTATGCACGTATGCCTGTAAAATTACCTCCAAAATAATCTCTGGCTACCCCTCTAATGGAAATGGGTGTGATCTGTATTTATGAGTCAAACCTGGAGCGTCTAATACATACAGACATATTTACACCTCTACTGCGTTATGGGATAGGCAGAGACTGTCAACATTTTCAACAATCCTCACAAATCCCTCTTGCTTCTCTCGCACCCATTAACCTTCTTATACAAATATTTCACTATAATATGTATGTTAAAAATATTTAACCCATAATATTCATACATATATTACACATAAATTCACATACTTCGACCTCCTACGACTTGCTGGGATGAATGGCTACTAGTTAGCAATGTTTTACATCCCAGCCTAGTACTGGACCATACAGACAAACATACGCTTTATGACTTGTGTAAACACAATCCCTTTTTCAATGTGGTAGGGTAGTCGGAGACTTGAGTGAAATCTCTGAAATTTCTAAGCCATGTTAGGTATTGGTCACTCAAGGCAGGTGTTTCACTAACTAGATAGACAGCAGCCAACATGATAGGTAGTGAACCAATAGCCGTATATTCTTATTATGTCTGAAATTTCTAAGCCATATTAGGTATGGACTACTCAAAGTGCATTATAAGATTAACTACAGTATGTAAAGATAAAGTATGGGACCCATAATATTCAATTAATCAGCCTATACTAGTCTACTGCTGGACATAGGCCTCCCCAAGGGTAAACCACAAACATCATCACTTGTGGCCCCCATCAAGCAACTACCAGCGACCTTATTCAGGGCATTGGTGCACCTGGCAGGGAGGCGTCCTACACTATAATTAACGAGGTGCTGTCTCCACTAGAGAACTGTTTTACTCCAATAATGTTAATATAAACTACTAGTGGGTTACTCTGGCTTTGCACGGGTATAAAATATATAGCCTACTCCACTATTTAATATATGTTATTATACATATAAACCTTCCTCTTGAATCACTCTATCTATTAAAAAAAATCGCATCAAAATCCGTTGCGTAATTTCAAAGATTGAAGCATACAAAGGGACATAGGGACAAAGAAAGCGACTTTGTTTTATTATTTATAGTGATATCACCTGTTTTTTCAGAGACTGTTCATTTGTAACTAAGACTGCGAGGGCCCAAGAGGCGGGTGCCAAAGCCATCATCATCACGGAGTCCGTTGATAAGTGGGACGATGCCCTGGATCAGTTCATCGAAATGGTCACTGATAAGTGAGTATGACTTATACGTTCCTTTGATCCCTTTCTGGGTTGACTGCTGCGGTTGCTACTGACTATCTGTACAAATCACAACTTTGAGGTGGTTATAGAATTACATGCGGAATTACGGAGATGGACACCTGTAACTATTACTATCCGGCAATGGTTAATGGTCGTGAAGGTTCAGTGCTAGTATAAGCTGCAAAACTATGCAAACTAGCTGCCATTCTTCCCGGCATGTTGTAGGAGGCGACTAAGGGAGGGGGTCACGGGAATCTGTTGGGCGATGAACTAGCAACTTGTCACCAATGTTCCATATAACATTACAACCCAAATATTCTAAAAACAAAAGCATTCACGACCATTAACCCATGCGGGGTAGTCAGAGGTCCAGGTGTCCATCTCCGCAATTGCGAAGGTAGTAATTCTATGGACACCTCGAACCCACGTGTTAACCAGATAGTCAGTACTCAATGTGACAGGTGGTCAGCCATGAAATCCATTCAATCATTCTAAAAAGTGACCTAGGAGATATGTATGTAAGTGAGTATAACATATATATTCACGTTCCTAATCCCTTTCAGGGTGGATAGAAGCTTTGAAAAACGATATGTCCTCTTTGAGTATTGACTATCTGTTTAAAGAATGATTACTGTGGCTCTAGAATTACAAAGAACTTCTGACTATCCGACAATGGTTATTGGTCGTGAAGATCCCGTAGGAGACTAGGACATAAAAAGACTGCTAACTAGCTGCCGTTCTTCTTCACATGTCGTAAGAGGAGACTAAGGTTAAATGGAATCTATTGGGCAATGGGCTAGCAACCTGTCACCAATGTTCCATATGACATCATGACCCCAATATTCATGCTAATAAGTGATTAAGGAGATGTTTTCATGTCTTCAAAGTTCTGTCCATCCCTATTAAAATTAATATTAAAGGACGACTTATAACTGCTGAGAATGTATGAGAAGATGTATGAATGTAAATGAGGCGAAAGTGGTCTGTCAGGATCGGGACAAATGGGGATCCGTGATCTCTGCCTACCCCTCTACAGGGAATCAGGCGTGATGTGTATGTTTGTATTAAAGGACGTGAATATATATGTTTGTTTAGCCCAGTAGAAAACTGATTGTAATTAAGTACGTAACGTGCGGTGACGTGAGTAACGGTGAGGGAAAACGTCGTGAGGAAACCGGCCTATCCCTCGGGATAGATAATAGCCAGTGCCTATATACGGTCATACGGTTCACTACCTATCACGTTGGGCGCTGTCTATCTAGTGATACGCGAGCTTCGAGTGACCCATACCTAACATGCCTTCAAAATTTTGGAGATGGCCACTACCTCTGACTACCCCGCCATACCTAATAAAAAAGAGAGTGTTTATACACAAGTCGGTAAGCGTATGTTGTTGCGTGAACCATTAGAAGTTACAAGGTTTTTGCAATAGCAAAACATCAACAGAGTAAAATGACTCTAATGTTTATGCCAAATATTACCTATAGCTATTGTTCTGTAATTAGTGTGTGTAGAAGTGTATTTTGTGTGTGAATGTGAACAGTGTTGTACATACATACACACGCGTCCGATTCCCTGTAGAGGGGTAGGCAGAGATCACGGATCCCCATATGTCCTGATCCTGACGAACCACTTTCGCTTCATTGACACACATACACACTCGAATATATGTCATGTGTGAATGTAAGATACACTAACCTGTAGGCGATGTTAAACTAAAGTATGCGAAAACAATGCATTTTATTCTTTTTCGACATCATGTTTCATAGAGGCATTTACCGCTTAAGACCTACACAATTGATATTTAAAAACATGAATTATGTTCCGTTAATAATTTTATTGTACTTATTATTTTCAGTGCCGAAATGAACATAAATATTCCGGCCGGCTTTCTACTAGGCCGTAGCGGTGCAATGATATTAAGAACATTGAGACGCCATAACAAGAAGTACGCGTTAGTAAATATACCTGTCAATATGACCCATGTTACGTATGCTAAAATGAATCAACCCCCCTGGATTGCATGGTAGATGTTATGTAGTTTTAAATTATATTTATTTATAGATAGCTTACGAGCCTAAAGCAATAATTTATGTTGGTTTATGTAATACTATTATTTATTTCATAGGTTTTGTATATAGTATGGTTTTGAGTTGTTATCTCTTAATGTTTATTATTCATTTTTGTTATTATTATTGGTCTAATAGAATGAACTTTTATATAATTGAATATCGTATTCAAGTGACTCTTTACTAAACTATGTATACGTACATATACGTATGTACTTATAACAAATTTACATACTCCTAACTTGAATTTGTGTGACTTTTACATATCTGTTAACAAGTGGTTAATGGAATATGTAAGACGATGGGCTAGCAAACTGTCCCTGAAATTCTATACTAATGCCATATTGTTATCTAATGCAACGCGGTGTCAGATATGATATTTTTATACTTCTGTTCAGTATGAAAAGCTTAAACGCTTACAACCATTTGTATGTTATTTTAAAACTTTCGTTCTTTTCGGAATGTCGTAGGAGGTGACTAAGGGACCTAGGGGACAGTAGACTTGTCACTAATGTTCCATATGATAAGTCAACTGCAAAATTTATGCTACAAGTGATCAAATAAACTCGAGATTTATCGTCTCTAAGGTTCTGTCCACCCCGAAAAAGGGATGATAGGACGTGAATGTATATATGTCATATTGCTCAATAAACTAAGTGATTTAGTTGAAAATTTAGAACTAAAAGAAATATTTTTCATGTGATGGTGACACATTATTGCCTTTCTTATTCTACGTTAGTACTTCCATATAATTAAGGGTCAATATAATTAAATAATAACCCATAAAACAATAAAACAATTTTAAGAAATGACACAATAATATTGATGAATAATTATAAGTAACAAAATCAAATAAAAGATGTTATACGAATAATAATGGCTTGCTTCGTACTTACTACTTGAAGTTAATTATTTACGTATTTTATATTTTTCCTTTTATTATAATAATAGATTCTATTTCAATTTCCCGTGAAGCAACATAAAAATAACTAAACTTTTTTGTGAGGTCTATGCAGTACAATGAAGTATAAGATAATAATAATAATATTGTAGGACATTATTACACCAATTGAACTAGCCCCTTGCTAAGTATATTTAAGAAATATATACTTATTATACATAGATAAATACATATATAGCATATATAATCAACGACCAGGCTGGAAAGCAGAAGAAAAGCGTAGTTCTTAACTCTGCCTCCACCGGGAATGGAACCCGATTTACGTTCGGGTGGCTAACCGATCGCGCCACGGAGGTCGTCAAAATTAAGAAGTGACATACATTAATAATTCGGTCCGAATAGAAATCATCCATTTGTCTTTAGTTGAAGAAATAATATAATGATTGATTCCATAAATTTAATACATTACATATTGGATTTATGAGTCGTTTATGCACATTTTATTATAAATAATATACTAGGATTAGACATATTTAATTGCCAATTATTAAACATTTCTGTTTACTGCGTATTATTATTATGACGTAGACTTAACTGTTTTATGTCAGAAGTAATGTTGATAGAATTTATCATCTAGTCATTGCATTTATTATTTAAGGGTATTAAATGTTATGTTCATTCGTATTTAATAACTACTTAGTTTGTATCAGAATAGTAAATTAAAGTAACAAATTTAAAATATTGTCAAGTATTAAAGAAATAAATTCATGCGAATATTGTATAATGCTGTAGAATTTGTATATGCAATTACATTTATTAGTGACTTAATTACAATTTTATTTAAAAGTTACCATAGAGTTTATAGCGTGATAATCTTATATTTAGGGTTTGAGGTGGCCATAGAATTACTAACTTCGCAATTGCGGAGATGGACACCTGAACCTCTGATTACCCCGTAAGGGTTAATGGTCATGAACGCGTTTGTCTTGTCTATATACTTATAAAAACCACTTAAAATATATATTATTTTCCTATGTTTAGGCAGCTATGACAATATACATTTATTGGCTCGTACCTTTATTTTTGTTGTATATTATTCACAAGTTTCTATTGAAATGAAAATAATTGTATTTCAATGGTTTTATGAATTTTCATTGCATTAAGTTCCTTTGTATTGTTAATCATAGAACAATAATAGTAGACAACTCTATTAAATATGTATATATCTTCTTATTGTTGTTATTAATTTATATACGGTTTCAATTATCTCGGGTTTTTGGTCGAACTAAATATTACATGTATTTTCGCCGAATTTTTGTAATTGAATAAATGAAAGTTGTTTTATAATTATGTTTCTGTTCTGTCCTATCTCATATACAATTCTTATGCACTTTACCAGATAATATATTAAAAAAGGGTGATATTAGAAGTACATATAACCGTCGACTGTGTATGTGTGTCAATGAAGCGAAAGTGGTTTATCAGAATCGGGACAGGCGAGGTTCCGTGATCTCTGCCTCTACAAAAACGGGCGTGATGTGTTTGTATATTTATTGGTGTGTGGTTGTCTTCTAATATTTGCAAACGTCACAAGATAATCAGTTCCTCAATACGAACGCCACGGCATGGCTCAAGCTTAAGTGGAAGCATACTGTGTCGTGATTCTTCAAAAAAAAAAGTTTAAAAAGTGAAAGTTAGTTTCTCTCTTTATTAAGGGTCAAAGGAGTATCGGCCAGCAAAATTTACCAATACTCATTAAAAATGGGATCATGACGCCTTTGAAAAAAAAAACTAATTAATCAATGCGATAATATGGGTTAAATGCTGATTTTGGAACATTCTTTTAATCCGAAACAGAAGGAAAGAAACTAGTCGGCAGGCACCATTGAAAAAATATGTACATAATTAAAAAATACTGTAAATTTTGCAATTTTGGGTTGTATCACGACAAATTAAAAAGGATATAAATACTTTCTTTTCACCCGACGCTTCGACCCAGTTGCATAGGCCGTGGTCGCGGGGAGACTGTCGTTTCAGCTATTGTCTGTCTACCCTCACAATTGGATTAGTTACGCAACCCGTTGGATGAGATCTACCAGGGCACTTACTCCACTAATTAACTTTGACAGCCACTGTGCGTCACCTGACTGCGTCGCTATTGCGATACTTCTGCGTCTCGGCCGTAAAAGTGGCACTCTGCTAAAATTTTGACAACCTCACTTGTGCCTCAATAGCGAGTCAGTGGTGCTTCAGTGGCACCTCAGTGGCCACTTAAGTATGGAAATGTCAATAGTGGAGTACGAAATATAAGGATATTGAACTGACATTGACTGACGTTTGGTTCATGGAGTAGCTTTTTTTGTACTTCAGATGCAGATGTAGTTCGATAGCGCCAAGTTCAGTGGCCAAAATTTGTTAGTGGAGTGGCAAAAGTGTCAAATTACAGCCACTGAAGTGCCACAGTATCAATATTGAAGTAATATTGTGGCTAAAATGAATTAGTGGAGTAAGGGCCCTGTTTATTTGAAAAGGCAATGAATGGTCAGTATCTTAACCTAGCGTAAAACTGTCGGTCATAAATTAACCATTTCGAATTATTGAGCTGCCTACGTGAATATCTCATTACCCTGCAATGGATAATAGTCGGGAAATTAGCACATTACTAGTAAGTACTATACCGATCAGAGTATGAAATGAGCTTGGCTGGCCAATTTATAGTTTAAAATAGTACAAAGTTTACTTTTCAAATAGGTAGGTACTATGTGAACATGTAAGGTTTCATAGTTCGTGTCACAAAATTATTTGCGTGTTTGACATTTGAAAATAAAAAGCGCGCGGCCGAGTGAAATGTGCTGTAATGTGTTATCAAACTGGAACAAATGTTGGCCACCTCACGTGATTGTTGCTTTTGTCATTCCGTCCGTTAAAATGAGTAGTAGACATTTTTTATAAAAGAATATTCTTATATACGTTGGTAGTTGGCAAAAAGGGGGTGGAGAAAATATAGGAACCGTTTTTATGTATCACTGTAGAGATCCCGCCACATAAGGTGGCAGTTGGAGGCGTCGCCACAGTCGCGTAATTCAGTGTTACCAGTAAACACGCCAAAACTAGCACTCACTGTGCCATACGGCTCGATACATTATAGGTTTCATTTGTAACGGTCTTTGGTTGCAGAGCTATAAACTCAAATAAAACAAATTAATATATCAAAGTCAAAATATGTTTATTAAACTATTTCAAACATGATTAATAATTAACGGGACTTATCCTTCTTATTATATATTACATATATTATGTGTTCCTTCACTCTGTCCGCAATAGACCGTTTAGTGTGTCCGACGTAGGATTTCCCACAGCTGCAATCAATCTTATACACACCCTTATATCTTATATCATGAGTATAAATCGCGAATCTCTTAAAACTATTATTTCAAACATGGCACTGAGCATTGTCTTTACATATTTTTTACCGAGGTTAGATTAGCGGAGACCCTAGCTTGGAGAAGAACTAACAAGAAACTCCGGAAATCAATTTATTATAATCACCCTTAACAAACATAAAAATTACAAAGAGTGGGCAAAAAACACAACGCTGGTAATACTAAATTTACCTTTCATACAAAATAACACGCAATGGCAGTAACGTCAAATTTAGTTCCAAGTTTGGCTACTGCCACCTTATGTGGCGGGATCTCTACCTTGAATTTGAAGAAATGGTTTATCTGGTACGAATTTAGCGATTCAGTATAGTTTCATATTTGGTTAAGAATAAAAATATATTTTTTTCTTTAGTAAAATAAAAAAAAACAAATAAATTAAAAACTTTCACGACCCTTTACTCTTCTGGGATAGTCAGACGTTCACATGTCATCTCCATGTTTGAAATTGCGGAGATTATCATTCTATGACCTAGAACCCATAACTAAATCAGACAGTCAGTACCAGGGATCAGATCCTTAGAATGTTCATATAATGGTTTTCTGTACTCCATAAAATCCTCGATAGTATTGTACAACTTGCACTTGACAGAATCCGCTGCCATAGCGATATAGTTTGAAATTCCATGAACCCAGTTGCCTACAATGTCGTGACATTTAGCGCTAAATCTAACCTATTACGTTTCGAAAATCAAAACGCAATCAAGCAATTTCTACTCATTTGCTACGTATAATAAATATACAATACTGGATTACACCAATTGACCTGGGCCTTAGTCCTCTGATGAGTTTTGGCACAATTGCACTTCAATATCAGATCAGTAATAGTGTGAAGTTGGTAGTGAGTGTTCAAAAGGGGTTTCGTACTCAACTTCGAATGACGTTGGCTCGATGCTCGATACCTCGATGTCCCTACCTCGATAGTACGTTTTGCCGGTGGGTCGTCACCTCGAAAGTTCAGTACCTCGAGCGGTTCCTACCTCGATGGGTTTTTGCCTCGATGGTACATTGTTGAAGGATGGCACAGGCGGTGGAACAGTTTACTGAATAACAGGCGTCTTGGGCTCTCTGCGACTGTACGCGAGCTCCTTAAGGAACAAATGAACACAAATCACATCATTGAAAAGGCACTTTCATGTATAGACCAAACACCACCGAAAAAGAAGAGTAAGAAATTGCAAACAGCAATTGCTCAGATTTGTAAAAATAGGGATCAGATGGGATTGAGAGAGTTTTTGAATTGTATTGCTAATTGCACATCGTTTTAATGACGTTTTTTTGATCAAAGAAAAAGAATATTTAAATTATTTTGATTATGGGAGAAAAGAAAAATTTGTTGAAATAATCATCATAGCAGAAAGGCTTTCTTACATTGTGAAATAATTAATAAATATTGTTGATTTCAATTATTATCCTGTTTTATTATTTATTACACCTTACGTCATAATTTAAATTTGCTTGGATGATCTTTCGAGGCGACAAGCCATCGATGAAATGTACCATCGAGGCAAAAACCCATCGAGGTAGGAACCGCTCGAGGTACTGAACTTTCGAGGTGACGACCCACCGGCAAAACGTACTATCGAGGTAGGGACATCGAGGTATCGAGCATCGAGCCAACGTCATTCGAAGTTGAGTACGAAACCCGTTCAAAAGTGACAAATTTCATCATTGAAGCAAAAGTGAAATTTGACAAATTTGAAAAACACTTTTGTTAATCCACTACCAACTTCACACTTACTGATCTGATATCGAAATGATATTTTGCAAAAAGAATTAGTGGACTAAGGCCCCTGCTCGTGTCTAGGTAGATACTAAACCTAAAAATCGATTGTATTTGGGTAAATAGCTAGTTCCATAAACATACAAATGGAGTCTGTAGTTTGATAACATTTGAATTTCTTTAAACTACCCTCAACAAATCTAACCTATTACATTTCGAAAATCAAAACGTAATCAAGCAATTTCTGTTTATTTGCAAGGCGACGTATTATATGTATGTATACCGTACTGAACTATACCAAATCAGCAATGTTCGTATGAACATTATGTAACTACTAAACTTAAAAATGGAGTGTACTCGAGTAGAATTAGAAGGTAGTTTCAAACCACACAAACATAGTGTAGTCTGATAACAAATGAAATTCTAAAACTACCCTCTTGATGGATGGTCCAAGTTGAATAGAGATAACATGTTTATAGAGAAAATAAATATGAAGTGAGTATTTGTTTTTACCAACGGGTATTAGACTACCTAACATTTATTCTTTCTTTTAAGGGTTTTAAGGCCATGAAACATATTGTGTGCGTAAGTTGAAAAAGGTAATTACTTATGCGCATAGATAGACATAGTTTACAGTCACGCTTCAATGGTTACTTACAAAGAGCGATAAAACAAAGGAAGTAATATCTGAACTTTTGTTTTAATTACGCAATTTAGTTCACGTTCATAACCCGAGGAAAACCAATGGGTAAAAACTTTTTATGGGTTATTATTTAGATAATTCAACCCTTTTAAAATGGTATATAACAGTTATTTCTTAGTTTAAAATATAGGTGCTTATCTTATATAAAAGAGTGAAGTATTCACAGGCCATTCATCATCCATTTAAGTGGATTATGTACAGTTTAAACCCTATCCAGTCTAATTACGTTTTTCTAGGTCTAATTATAATGGCCGAGTCCATAAAGGTTCAGATATAACGGTCTGCGCAGCAAACAATACGAGCGCTGTTACGCCCGCCGATTTCTCTGAGCGAACATTGTTCAGTATGAAAAAACCTCTTCGGTTCAGCGGCCAAGCGTGGCGGACACGGCCCGTGCGCCGCGTGCGTTATGCGCTCACGCCGCGACGCAGCCGCCATCTTGACAAGCTGTGCTTACACGGATTAAGTTTTAATCATTAAAGGAGATTTGCGAAAAAGCAGCGAGAGCAAAGATTGTTGGAGTATATGGATGATAGAAGAAGCGAAACTTGATAGTATCGTGATGATAATTCGTGCTCGTTGCCTACAACTCAAACGGCAGAGAGCGTAGTGTTTATATATCTATTTAGTGCTAACTTATTATGTTAGGTTTACTGTGATTCCACATTTTATTTTAAAAATGAAATGTAAATATTTTTTGTTTTAATTTCTTACATATATATACCAGTTGTAATTGCAGTATGTAAGTAACAGTAAAATAGTGTAAGCAAACCTTCAAGTAGGCAGCATGACACGTTATGTGATATTCATTGTTGACCAATGTATATTAGGTTCGTCTGGTACAGATGTTGTTGCAACTTAGGGCAACATTCTAAACAAGATGACATTAATATGAAATCGGTCTATTGCTTTGAATATGATTGTATCTGCCAGTATCTGTGCATATTATCCATTAGATACATTTTAGTTAGCATGTCGTACCAATCTAAACAATTTCTTGTAACATATATTGGAAAGTAATGTTTGAACCAGCTGTCCCTTTTCTCGGCATTCCCTAGTGGAGGAAATAAGAAACTACGTTTAACATTGGGCGATGAAAAAGCAACCTATCACCAATGCTCCCTATTAATTCCATCACGAATATACTTAAAGTGGCCTAGTATATATATCTTCGTAACTTGTTCACCCAGAAAGAGAAGTTATTTATAATTTATTTACTTTATTCACTAGGCATGCTCTACAGTGGAGAGTTAACTAAGTATTCATGGCAGAATTCTTTAAAAAGACAACAAAACTACACGACCATAACAGACGCAATGTCGAAAAACTGCAAGCGAGTTGCTCATACGGAACCAATTAAAATTTAACTAAATGGGGTTGTCGTAAGCACATTTACTAAATACTTTTTGTAGCACTGCAATGAAGATTCTGGGATTGCAGGGTGAATTGTATATTCATTGTGCCGCTAAACAAGGAAATGTTTCATATGACGATGTTAAAAACCTAAAGAATCTAAGTGCTTATGCAGCATTTACCGATAGTACTTACATTTATCTGATATATATTTTTATAAATCAAAATACCAACGAAATTCAAAAATAGAAACTAAATCTAGAATAGAAATATCCAGTATATTACTAACGGCATCAGACCACCAGATAGTCACATTTCATTCTAAATCTAGTAGTATTTTAGTATTTTAACCTATCTTAGCTTATTATGATTGATTACTAAGAAAAAACTTATGCGTGACTAACTATTACTAGGTTTTAACAACAGTCGTTAACTGTATTGCTCTCTAATTTTTAGAACACAATGTAACACAAAGTAAGCTGTAGGAAACTCAAAATACTAATAAATTATTCATTGCACTTTTTCAGCTTGTTTGCTAGTCTATCGATGCGTGTAGTTTTATAAACCCTACGGGTAAATACGAAGAGGACTTTCTTCGATTAATCAATCATTTTTACCGTAATGGTTATGGACTTTAATATTTCTATCAACTCGTTTTTCCTATATGCCTTAAAAACAGCTAAATAATAAGAGATAGGGGTTGAGTCTACATGGTTTTAACTGCGTGGAGGAACCTAACTAGACACCGCCAATTTAATGAAAAAGTCTTGACTCCAATTCTCTATTAAACACGATTAAGTGTTTTTCCGTAGACATTTATAAAATAAGTAGAGTTAATATAGTATGCATGCCTATATACGAGTATTGTTAACAAAATCCGTCACTTTCGAGATGCTGTTTAGATAACGCGTCCATGTTTTAATACCCTCATACGAAATTCGTTCTAACTGAGATCACAGTCGCTTAACTTTCATGCGTATTTCATATGTCAAGCCCTTCAATATTTAAATACATGTAAATTGCTTAGGGACTACAGGGCCGGCTGCTAATATGAGTTCCTAAATTCATAAAAGGAATATACACAGTTGTGTGGAAAGAACCACTTCGAGTTTCAGTAATTTTATTCAGTACCACTCTGTATTGTACTCAAATACAATTTAGCCGGGTTTTTTTTATCGGTATGTTTTTTAATTTAACAATAAAATAATGATAATCACATTCAACCGCAGCGATAAGATATATAAATAATTGTTGAAGAATTTCATATATAACATTGAATGATACACATGTATGTACATACGTGTATGTAACACGCTTCTTCAGCTGTATTTGGACACGTCTATGCCAAATAATAATGATACAAAAAATCAGACACATTTAATAAAGAATAATAGTAATAGTAGACGCCCCCTGCTAAGAGGACCTAGGAACTGAAAAAGGTCGCTAGTAGTGACCTGCTGAGGACTACGAGTGATAGTACTTTGTGGCTTTTGAGAGGCCTTTGTCCAGCAGTAGACTGATGTAGGCTGATTGATTTATTGAAATAATTGGATACATTCTCGTTATCAATTTAATTTTCTCTAAATGCACTTATTACGTGTGTTTTAACGCTGTAGTTTTACTAAAGCGCAAAAAGCAAGAATTAAAAAGACTAATTGGAATTAATCAGACCATGAAGCATACAGTATTGAGTAACAATGTTGTTCCGAGTCATTGAGTTTTATTTTATGTGAGGAAACGGTTAAAGCGTAGGTACTCGAACGATATGTTTATGTGTAACTATTCAGCCATACTCGGTTCTATCATTATTGCAAGGCAAATATACTGACATTTTTAAATAACAGCTAAAATCTATAGCATCTTCATGGTAAATTTCCTAGAAACTTATTGGATTCCTCTAAGTATTGATACCATCAGAACCCCGATACCGCAACTGTGGCTATTTTAAATTAGCTAAGGAAGATATTTATATAATGAAGAATTTTACGAAAGGTATCATATCATACATTTCTCTCGAACTTCTTTGAAAGTAATGTTTCCCATTGTAAGATATATTCTATCTATATACTTATTAAAAAATGTACTCAGTCCAACCACCTAACGAACAATAATAGTCATATGTTCTCATAGAATTTTTAAGTTACAGCAGAACGTGTAAATTCATAGCCTTAGTAAGTACAAACGCGTTGTGTATTTTATGCTTCACAGGTAATTACATAGCAGAGTGCTGTCCAGTTTTTCCCTTATCATAAAAAGTAATGAGTCATATAAAAAAACGAAGCTACCCCATTAACCCAGTAATGGTTCACGCGACAAAAAATACTTTTTCGTGCCCATCCAAATCATATATGGGATCCAAAGTTTTAATATACGTTTTTCACACAACATAATATTAACACGGAGGTCGTGTCAAGCCAATTTATTATAGTCTACATGTAGAGATACATGTTTATGACGTACTATTGGAGACTAAGTCTAAATTAAGTCTAGTAGACGATGTGCTAGCATCCTGTCACCAAAGTTCCATGTTAATATCATTACAACCACTACTAAAGCTGAAAGAGATCAAGGATATGTTATGTCTTCAGGTTTCTGTCCACTTCAAAAGGAATTGAATGACGTGAATGTATATAAACATAGGCAACACAACCATGACGACATTCTGAGTTTATGTGGCCACTTTCGGCAATGCGAAAGGGTGTGGTCATTTCGAATGACTCACTATATACCCATTAATCTTCTCAAGGTTTTAGTTTTTTATACTACGCACGCATTGGCCTAGGAATTTTCCAATTTGTGTCTGGCGTTTTTTACCCTAGTGTTTAGACAATATAACAATCTGTCCTATATATACTCTAATGTATTATTATACGAGTAATATGGAGGGAAACGGGCGTGATGTGTATTGTATGTATTTAAAGCTGTGTAAAACATAATTCTTCATACTGAATTTAAAAATATATACATATATTTTGTAATTTGGCACAGGGTAAAACCTGGTTTCTTGTTGGTTCTTTTCCAAACTAGGGCTTTCGAACCAACAACGGAAGAGTCGTAGTTGTAAGACAACCTGTGCCAATCATTACCTAATAATATATTCTGCCGTTTAGTGAATGTACTCATGCTATATTGGACCTTTATTTCACCCTTCCCGCGACCACGGCCTATGCAACTGGGTCGAAACTTCATGTGAAATAAAGGTATCTATATGTTTATTAATTTATCGTGATACGACCCGGTCTCACATAGAAAATGAAATGAGTATAAATCGCGAGTGTTTAAAATTATCTACCGTTTACTACATGTTCTCATGTATCCTATTCTATGTACTTGAAAGACCGTCTGCTGCCATATAACGTAACCTTTTCTACGTTTCACAGGCTATCTTTTTTATGACTCTTGAGGGACATTCTGGAAGGATCTCACGCGTGATATGGAATTAAATATCAATATCTTCAGAGAGTACTGCCAGTCGTATCTTTTTGGAACTGTGGCTTCGGGAATACAATGTAATAATATAATAATATTATTGCACGACAATGTTACACCAATTGAACTAGTTCTTTGATAAGTGCTTTTAAGACTTATGGTATGGGTAGGTAGGTAGTAAAGGTTTTATAATTAATTCGTAAGTACATCATTTACTAATTATTTAAGATCATCATCATCATCTTATGGTACCCCAGTGGTACAAAGGGCCTTCGTGAGACGTCGCCAACCGCTCCTATCCTGTGCCTTGCACTCCGCGTCCCTCCAACTCAACCCAGCCGCCCTCAACTCAGCGTCGACTGTGCGCTGCCAGGTGTGCGCCGGCCGGCCTGGGCGTCTGCTCCCGTGCGGCCTCCATGTGTATGCTGCCCTGGCGATGTTGTCCTCCGGTCTTCGGAGTGTGTGCCCTATCCACTTCCACTTACGCTGAGCGATTTCACGCTTGATTGGGACTTGGTGGCATTGCTTCCATAAATCCTCGTTGCTGATAGTGTTCGGCCAGAATATGCGAAGTATGAACCTCAGGCATTTGTTGACGAACACTTGCAGTTTGTTCGTCAGTCCCTTTGTCTCCTTCCACGTCTCGCTGCCGAAGAGCAAAACAGACTTCACAATGGAATTGAAAAGGGAAATCTTGATCCGCCTGGTAAGCACATTAGAGTCCCAGACCGGTTTTAGCTGGGCAAAGGCGCCTTTCGCTTTCCTTATTCTGGCGTCAACGTCGTCACTAGCTCCACCACTATCAGTCACCATGCTGCCGAGATAAGTGAACTTTGCGACAGATTCTAGTGGGGCACCGTTGAGCATTACAGGTCGATTCTCACATGACTGAATACGCATTTCTACGGTTTTCTTAGCGTTGATTCGTAGTCCTTTCTCTTGAGCTTCCTCTCTTAACGAGTCAAGTTTCCTTTGGAGATCGGATAGCGAAGACGAAATCAACAATATGTCGTCTGCGTAGTCCAGGTCCTCCAACTGCGAGCCATTGTGCCACGGATTATATCTTCAGATATTATATTTATTATATTATTATTATTTAAGATATTCAATTAAAACAGTATTTTTTTAACGGACATTTCGTGGCCTAAATATATTGTCTTATTGTTCGTTACCCTACTGTTTTAAAAATACACATAATGTCACTGTTTTGACCTGTACTATACGTTTCTTTAATATGTAATTTGTAATGATCATACAGATTTAATAAAGATAATATAAAAAGAACCAAATCCATGTTTGGTTCCAAGTTAGACCAGTTTATACAGGTACAAACGCTTCAGTTGATACTTGTAATAGAATTCACTTAAGTTGTGCGGAATAAGCGCTCGGCTGGTTCACGCATTGATGCCACGCAGGCTGTCAAATCTGTACTACGCATGCGCACTCCACTCCATTTTGACAAGAATCATGCGGAAACTTAATAGCAATACAACAGATAACCTTATTTATTATTCTAAGCTAAAATAATGGTGTAACGTGATAATTATTTTATATTTGACCCGATCACAAAATCTGTCATGAAATACATGTTGAGCTATTGTTGAAAGAAGGAAACTCAGTGATACAAATTACGAGTGATTGCTGTTATCAAATGCTGATTTTAATATATCTATTTATACAAACTTTGAATGACTGAAGCTTCCATGTGAAATCAATTAACTAATGTGACTTAATTAGATATAGTGGAAACGAATACATATCATTACTGTGCCTAAAACTATAATAAGACTTGTTATCTAATATTTTATGGTGTTTTTACCTGCAACGACTTATTTACAATCAATTTGCTGTGTTTTTTCTTGGAATTAAAGTATACTGAACAGATTAAACGTAACTGCGCGTTATAAGGTAAGTAAACTCAATCATAACTGCATCGAAATTACCTGTATGTAAACTGCGTCTGTTTTGCTTTAACTGTGTTTTTTCGGCGAGGGAAAACATTGAGAACAGATCTTTATAATAGACAATCAACATCGGTGAAATGTGATAGAGTTACCATCTATCACATTAGTGATGAAACGTAGACTTTGAATGATAATATCTCCCTAGATCCTATGATCTACGTAGTTACACCGCTAGTCAGTCGTAGCTCTAACGACCTCGAAAGAGTTGAAGATGGTCAAACGTATGTTTCTTATGTTTTTTATATATGACTATGTCTCAAAATGTTAGTAATCCGTCTTTAGTCATGATTAGATAATATTACAAGCCAAAATTTTGACTTTCTTATGCTTCGAAGATTTAACTGCTTGTCTTGTTTAGTTAATGTTGTAAACACAGAAACAAAAACACCACTATACTATACTATACTATGGACTATACCAATTTTACCGTAGAGAAACTAAATATTTATCAGGTATATAATTATATTTTATGGTATTTTATATGCTTTGGTAATATAGATTATTCAGTACCTGTATGCAAAAAGGGCGTTTCGCAATTTCGCTATAGTGAAATGAAATATAATAAAACATTCTTTTTAATCGCGTCCAGGCCAACCTTTAACCACAATTAATTGTTAGTTATTATCACCGCGCCATTTTGCATGACAGCGATGAATATTTTTACGACAAACATTTCCTGTCTGAATCCATTTTTCATGAAGGTCGGCACACCCCACGGCGCCCTGTGTCATGTTTAGGAAATGCGTGAGTAAATAAAATTATGAACATTTTCTTATATTTCATGTTTAGAGCTGTGTCATTTAGGGAAATAGCTTTCAAGTTATGTTGTGTTAGCTGCGAAGGTAAATATTTAAGCGTGGTGCTGTTGAAAGTGTTTTTCGTGTGCGTACTTGATACACGTGTCTGCATTGAATTAGTACGATATAAATCGTAGTAGTTTTTCCATTATATGTAATCATAATGATGAATATAGAAGAAAATATTAGGACGACATTTCAGTTTGAAACCTGTACAGTTTATGTAACAAATCAAGGCTTCTTTTTTATTTTAGTTCTTATATCTTCTCGGTCGCAATAAGCATTACTATCGGAGTTGGTATAGTTTTGACCAACTATTTTGTCAACTGTTTTGTCAAATATTTTTTAAGCCATTCTCGAATAGATTGTATTATCCCTCTTTTTTAATGATCTCACAAAGAATGCCTAGATACAAGACTGCTATTAGGATTCTATTTACGTCCTAGATTAGCTCTAGTCAGGTCAATTTAAGACCTAGACCTATAATTAATATCGAACTATGATTATATACAAATGATTAAAATAATGAGTGCTTAATAATTATTTCTAGTACACCATAGGAATTGCAGGCTAAACGTAATTACACCCCCTTGTACATTCCTTTTTAAAAACTAAGAATTCTAACATGAATCAAAAAATTTTATATTATAACGATTAATTTGATAAATAATCTATAGGAGATGCTATATGGGCGTGAATGTATATATGGATGTAATAAAATGTTCACTAGCTTATCGACCTATCACTATCACTAGGTATGGTTTATAAATGAGAGTAAAGAAAAATATTGTAATCGTTCATAATACCATATTATGGTATTAAGTCACGCTACAGATTTGGGAAACATATAGAAAATATCACGAAATATTTAAACATTTCCAATATTTCATTATGAAACTTTTTCAGGAAACACATTTCGTGACGATCTTTTTCTTCAGCGATAGAATGTACTTACAAATGTAGGAAATATTATTTCTAGTAGAATGTCTTCACTGATTCACACTCGCTTCAAAAATTATACTACGAACAACTAAAGACTGTCATGTACTACATTCTATTTAGTCCCAGAGCAGAACGGCGAATATACCTATGTCATATTTAAACATTATCAGATTAAACATATTCGCTTACAAAGTTATCAATCATTACCCAAACACTCCACGCAAGTTTCTGACAACTCGTTGATTAGTTATTATCTGATAATAACCTTTCTGTTTTCAATGGGGAAGTTCGCTACAGATACTTGTCTAAGCGATAATCTCATACAAAGCAGGGTCATAATATTAACGGATTCCTTGAGGCATTAGCCCGACCCATTAGGCAGCCAAAGCTAATAGCCTATTCTTTAGGAATTATTAATAAGGTTCTTTTGCCCGAATGACCTTTTTACGTCTTTCTTGTGCTACTGCTTAACTGTTACTTGTAACGTATCATTAATAATGAATGGGAAAATTAAAGGCAGACGGACTTAATTCAGGCAATCTACTCGGCGACTGCAACACGTTTATTCATTGATAATGAGTATAATTGCCTCGGTCTTTTGTGTTGTTAGAATATTATGCATAGGTTATTTTTCTTTTAAATTTTGTCACATACCAGAATACACTAACATAATAAAATACATATTTAATATTATAAGGTACGGTATTGTAGTCGAAATGGTGGTTATAGGTTATAATTTATTATTTTTAAACTTTCATAAGCTAAATTTGGAATGGTTTAATTTAATTCCATAAGTAATTATTTAATAAGACAATCCTCAAAATGGCTGCAATTAATATTTTATTATCACATAAACTAGTCTCATTGCAATATAAATTTAGAAAAATGATACCCACGTGGAATGGAGACGATATATCCCTTCTTCTTTACAATTTCATGTCGTAGAATTTAAAAATATATCTCTGTTTCAGTCTTGCTTATATTTTATATAGGGAATTTTATTAAATTCTAGTCTTCCTTATTATTTATCACTGTATGCGATTATTAAAATACTGTGACCTGTTACTAGAAGCTGCATGTATCATGAGAAGAAATATTTAATACTACTAGTGTCGAATTTTTACTTGTAATAATTGCTACGAATATCTATTAGAATACATAATGTGCTAGAGGTTAAACGGATTGCTTAATAATTTCAAAATAATACTACTCGTATATCTATATTGTATACATTTTAAATCATGATTTTATAATAAATACACTGTAATTTCCTACTGTACTTTCGAGCTTGTGACCGCGTTTTTGTAACATGTAATTTATTCTCGCATGTTGTGTTGTGCCTTTAACTCCCTATCGTTAAGTTCGATAATATATTTTTATGTGTTTAGTCACAAGTTTGTGAAGGTAAAAACAATTGTTTATAGCTGTATAATACTTTTGTTGAACACTTTTCTTGTGTTGTCAAAAGTAATGCCTATTCGTGACATTTATGTCCTAAGGTATAAATAAAAGTTTTTTGCTTCAGCTTAAAAATCTGTATATTCTCTTGAAAATCTGGGTAATAAATATATATAATAATCATAAAATAGACTCTCGATTTAGAGCTATTTTTTTCCCGTGTTTCCTACTTACTTACATATAAATTCCTTTCCATCAATCTTATGGACTAAACGTTTACATAATTTCACTGGTCACTCGAAACATTTATGTCGGGGTCGTAATGGCGACACGGAATATTTGTGTCAATTTACTAGCCTATGCCTCAATAGAGTCCATTGATTCTTAGTACCTAGTACAACGGAAAGGTAGTCTAGTTTCCGAGTTACATCATCGACACAGACGGTCGTTGGTCACATGGCAGTGGCAGTCAATTACAGTATTACTGTCACGCATGGTTCAACTCGAATAGAGGGTCTGCTTATGGTGCTGCAACAGGAAATGATGTGAACTCATTGTTGCACTAGTATTGTTCGCAATGGGACTGCGTCACGTGGGTTCAAATGTGCCCTGATTCAGTCTTTTTAATGAAAATAACGCAAGAAAGGATTTGTTTTAGTTATTTTTTTTTGTTTAAATGAATTCTTTAATATGAAAGTACGTAAGAAGATTTCATACGGTAAAAATTTATTTATTTCCTAGAAGTTAACTAAGTACGTTATATAACTATAGCTGTATCAAAATATGAAGGTACCAAAAAATTTTGCTATAACATTATTTACTAGTACCACAGTTTACTTCAATTTATAGTATATAACACCTCGATATCGATAGTTATAAGAAAAGTAGTAGTAAGTAAATCTAGAATGAGTTTTGAGGGGTAGCCTGAAAGCAGTAGAAGGTACATATATAATATTTATATTGGATACATCATTAATTTGATATCCATTTCACAAAGCAAAAAATAGTCTTGCAACAACATATCAAGCCAGACATGTGTCAAATACAGTTAGACAGCATAATAATATAAACCAAAATTTACACAAAGCATACCGTCCATTGAAAGTATTGTTTAAAAATACAGTTATTATAGTATAATTTCAATCAAAATCTGATTAGAAATCGGGCGGCCATTGTCGGTTTTGTTAGCCACGCGATCCTAGGCCACCGGATTTGAAATCGTAACTGAGCAATTACGGCGATCACTGAGCGTACGATCCGTGAACGCGTATCCGCCGTTTTGTAAACTGCACTACTGTGACTTCTATAACTCACATAGGATGCGTTAGCTTAGTTTAAAAGTATGCTAAATATATAGTACTATTTTTAATATTATAAAACAACGACTGTAAAGCCTTTTCGAGATAGTCAGAGGCTCCTGTGTATCTACGTTATTAGAATATAGCCACATTGAAACAAAAACTTTAACAGATTACCAGAAAGCCAACGTTATAGATGATGTTTCATGTTACGGTGTATAAGAACAGACTAAATATAATTTATAGATTTTTTTTAAACTATACCATGTTATGAATTTACGAAAGAGCCGAAAACATTATTAAGACAGTGTGATTAAATTGTATTCCTGAAGAGGTGTAATTCATTTTTAATTATTGAAGAGGTAATCGTGCATGATTGGAAACAGTTATACTTTCACTAGGTAATAGTTAGCTAGTAGTAAATTTTTCAGAGTATTTTGCTCTGCCATCAGAGTACTACGAGTATCAATATTTCAGACATATCAAACTGAAGTTCAAGGAATTAGGTATACGTAAGTAAGTAGGCTACGCGTGGATAGCCAATGCTAACTTTCAATAGTCACGCGAATCGACTAATAAATTGTATGGAATGTGTGAGTTCCATTCGTGTTGCTATTGTGGAAGCGGTTGTTCCTAATGATGGTTAGGTAACAAAGGGAAAATAAAATGTTACATACCAGAGTTTTTGTTGCTTGTTACTTTCGTTGCCATGGTAACCGTATTGGCGGGATGCAGGTATATGGCGCGGTGGTAATCAGCTTTTTTTATGTTCGTTGCGTGATTTGCAAGTAATTGTAACAGTAGCCATTAGAATATTTTTATAGAATGAAGTGCGTATTGTATTAGTTAGAGTAAATGTGCAATAAACTTGAAACTTTTTGATTTTATACTTATAAAACTGAAGATAATCATTTAAATTAGTTATAATTTGGATTAAACTTATCTACAAAATTACTGAATCTGTTAAAAACCTTTTGTTACATTTTTAAACACACTCAAGTAATTATTTTACTAATTTATTAATAAACACCAAGCTATTTTAACGTTCAGTAAAATCCCTGTCATCCATAACCTGAAAAATTACTAGAACAGTTAAATATTAATAGTTCAACAAAATATAAATGTTACATATAATAATATTTCAGTTTGGAAATTGGACGCCATTTTTCCTAGTAACAGTTTTGGTTAAATGTCAACTAGGTTGCGAGTCCTAGTATAATTTAATAGGTAGAAACGAAATAGTGCGTGTCTAGTACTAACGGAATTCCCCCATGGTAATATATGTTATCGGAATGAGGCCCTGGGGTATAATAGCCTTGGTTACCTATTTCCTGGCCTTTATATAGCTGGATCTGATCAATAATCTACTATGTATTTATTTAATTAGTACATCACTACATAGTATAAAACAAAGTCGCTTTCTTTGTCCCTATGTCTCTTTGTATGCTTAAATCTTTGAAACTACGCAACGGATTTTGATGCGGTTTTTTAATAGATAGAGTGATTCAAGAGGAAGGTTTATATGTATAATAACATCCATTAAATAGTGGAGTAGGCTATATAGTTTATACCCGTGCGAAGACGGAGCGGGTCGCTAGTACATACATATACATCACAGCGGTTTCCCTATAGAGGTTTAGGTAGACATTACAAATCCCAAGCAGTTTCGCTTCATTGACAGTAATGTTTCATACAAACTCAGCGGTTATAGGTGATTTTAACGTCACTCTTTTTCAATATGGTGTCTTTCTGACTGTCATGTGTTTTATTTTGTCAACTCCTATGTAACCAGAGTTTATTTAATTAGTCTTAAACACATAGTTGAACATACAACACATATGTTGCAAGTTACATTGTTGTAGTGTACATTATGTTGTAGTTAATACCTTCTTTCTGAACTTTTTAACAACAACATATTATACAATACAAACATACACATCACGCTCGTCTCCGTAAAGAGAGCTGGCAGAAATCACGATCCTCATTTGTCTCGCTCCCGACAAACCACTTTTCTTCATTGACATATGAAATAACGACCGTCAATTCTAAGAGGTTGAGAATCCATCATCAACTGAACATTAAAAGCCTCTTGAAACCCATTTTTTATTTACAAATTAGTACCTAACGTGACAGGTAGTAAACCTTGCTTTAACAAGTGAAGAATAAATTGTGTAGCAACATAATTTCACGGAAATGGAGCACTTAGTAAATAATTCATTGAAAAGGATTGAAAGGCAGGTTTTGTTTCAATTTTCGTGGAAAGTTGGTATTTTCTTATTGTGAACTTTACTTTGTATGTACGTACTTTGATTTTTGTTAGCCCAAGTTTTCAGTTCTTGTAATTTTTAAGTATGTAGACAACAAGCAATCAACAGCATGTTATTATTTATTGAAACAAGAGCATTTTTCTACTGTTGACCTGATTATGAAAAACAGGTAAATAGACCATTATTCCCAGCATATTGTAAAAGACTAGGTCTAAAAAGAATGTGCTATGTAATATGCTATCACTTTGGCACCAATATTTCAATTCGAGCTCGATAATTATTTCATAGGTCAGATATTATATATTTAAGATTTTATTTATCTCTAAATGGATATATCTTTAATATATCTCTATTTGTACCTTTATTTGACTCTAAAGTGACCACAGTCTATTAAAAACACCAAATACAAATCCTCAAGAAAGTTAAATTTCATCATTCATTTTATTTTATATATCTACCGAGTAAGACAAACAGGTTATCATTGCCACAACGAGCCGAAAATAAACAAACAAAAATTAAAAATGCAATTCGAAAGGATGTCACGTTGGTTTGGAACAAATTTGTTCAGCCGGCCTCAGCGTTAGCCGGCTTAATATTTAATATCATGAAACGCTAACAGGGGTAACTTAGGGTGTCACAATATTTGGACGCATGTACAATTTAGATTGACAATGTCGTGTGTGTCCACAACACAGCCTGCATATTGGGCTGAGCTCATCCAAACAACGCATCCCCGTAAACTCTGTTTACATAAGGTGGGCCTTAGTTTTCAGGCCACACGGGTATA